>BGPR01000092.1:489082-530801 GCA_013235015.1 Araneus ventricosus | reverse complement strand
AAATGGCATAGGAAAATAGTAGTCATAATATTTTTAGCACGTTATAGGAACTCGCGTTGCACGGGAGCATATAGTATAATGTTTTAATTTCCAGTTTTGTGATGCACAATAGCATTCCTTATAAAATTTGTGGTAAGGTTACTTGAGTCGTAACCTCTAAGGATAGAAGTCTTCAAATTGCAGGTTTGACTCAATGAAAGATTAAATTTTGCATTATTCACAACTTCTATGAATATTGCAGCTATTTATTACAAGAAAGTTCAAAATACACGTACTGTGTAGAAGGAAATAAAATTTAAAATAGTAACATAGGTACGACTAAGGAAACCGGTTCTTAAGCCGTACCACCTATGTCCTAAGTCTTACCTTGGAAGCAAATGGAGCAATAACACCTTATATTACTATTATTTTAGAAAACTATTCGGTTTTGAGTTAATCCTCGGTCAACCTTTTTGATTTTTCAAATTCATAATTCTTATTTAGTTCTAAAAGGTGACGTCACAGTTTCGGTTTAGGAGTATTATACTTTGATGAAGCCCATATCACACCATTATGTAATTATCATAACTTCTCGTCCATATCTTCTAGTCTCTAAGAATTATCGGTACGTTTTGCAACGTTTATGGACCCTGCCTAAAAATTGGAAAAGGCACATTTCACATTGCATATTAAAAGGAACAATATTCTATTTCCATAAATGATATGTATCTTTAGATATGCAAGAGATCCTTAAGGCTTACCTGGTACAACTTAAGCAACTACAAGTGTGAAATTTTAAATAAGCATTATAAAAGAATGAATCGAACCAGAGCGCCATAGTTACATAAAAGCATTTATTCGAATATCATAGAATGATATCCTAAGAAATAACATTTTATTTGTTATATTTATTACTCTACGTCTTACGAAATATGCATGAAAACTATAAGAAAACAACCGATAACTTATTTTTCTTCGATGTTAGGTTGTAACGCATCGAAGCTCCGTTCTAATTAATGGAATTAACATCGCCGATGCTAGTAGTCAGCGTCGCTGATTCGAAAAGTCAGAATGGAATAAATACGACTTGAGCAACATCACCATATTCCATATAACGGTCAATTCTAAAAATCGATCATTATTAAACTGTGCCTTGTATTCATAACACTCGGCTATTATGAATATTAACCGGATTTTTATTCTGTTATTAATAACAATAACCAGATTTTTTAATAGCTTATCATTAATAATAACCGACTATTATTCATACTTTATACTACACAATTGACTCCAGAGATAAAGATCTCCGGTTTGGTTGGATGTGTGTAGTAGAATATTTACCGATTCCAAAAAAGAAATTAAAAATTACATGTAGTGTACATTGAAGTAAAAAATAAATAAGTAAAACATTTAGAGTGAAGAATGATATTTCATATTGAATAAGTAGTAATAGAACGATGTTTAGACCAAATTATAGCAATTTAGAACAATAGAAAAACAATAAAATTATTTCACATTATGAACTGATTTCTTGATTTTAACCGTAACATAAATGTAAGTAAAAAAAAAATCACGATATTTTTGAGAATAGAAACTAATATGCAAGACTTATGCATCGCGATGTTGAGATCTGGTCACCACCAAGTCCTGATAGTCACTGATTATAATCTGATCGAAAACTGATGGAATCTCAACGTTAACACTTAAACATTTCATCTATTTTGTCGAAGGAATATAAATACATAACAATTTTTTTTCTTTTCCTTTATGTCGAACTGACTTTATGAAAACATTTAGTTTCATATTTTTCCTCGACATTCAAACATAGAATTTTGAATCAATTTATTCGCTTTCAGATTTGTTTAGCTCGATTATCACGAATTAAGAAATATGTCGTGAAAGATTTCAAAATTAATTTGGTATAAATAAAATAGTTTATAATTACACACACACAGTCCTGGAAAAAAGTCACAAAAATGCATGAATAGAAATATATATCAAATTTTTATAAAATGCAAATTTTTATGAAATGTAAGGATACTTCGTGATATAAGAAATCACAAAGTATGATCAACAGATATAAAAAAATAAGTTTAATTACATTATGTAAAATCTTATAAGAAATTAGAAAAGTGGTATTGTGGTTTCTAGATCAGATTTGTTTTTTTACTGTCCTCCATTCTTGTAACCATATCGAGCCACAATGCCTGAAAGTTTTCCCTTTGGATTTAGGTCGAGACTCCGAGACGATCATTGAAGAGTTTTCCAGTTTTTACCAGGACTTTGTAGGTTACCGCTTTCATCTAGGATTTTGTGGAGTATGAAATCTATGCACAGATGCTTTGTTTCTGTTGAAATGTTCGATCTCCTGATGTAATCAGAGGAGAAATCGGCAACAAATTATCTGCCCGCATGTTCCGATATAACACTGATTTCATTTTGTTTTCGACAAAAACAATTTGAGTTGTCCCATGGCGGCAAATGCAGCCCAAACCATGACAGATCCCCTCCGAATTGGCGTTTTGAAAAAAAGCTCGTATTCTTTATGCAGATCATACCATTAAAACTTAAATCCATCTAAATCATTTAAATAAAACATTTTTTCGTCCGAAAACACCATACCATTCCGGTTGGTGCCAGCGGTTAAATGTTTCCAGGCAAAATTCATAAGTGAGTCAATATGCTTTTTAGAAAGTGGAGGTTTTCCTTTCAACTTCTTGTACACAGCATTAGGATTTATATGCATTGCATTTCTTATTCTTCGACGAACACAGGGCAACTGTATCTCATCTTTAATTTGCTCTAAAGACATTTTTTGTTTGCAGGTGAGCCTCTGGATCTGCCCTTTCGGCTTTGAAGAAAATATCTCTTGTCTTCCTGTTTGTTTTCTGTGCCATAGCTACCAGGTTTAATGATAAAGCGGTTAACTACAGCCTTCGGTCTGCCAATTTTTCGTGCAATTTCAGCATAAGAATAAAACAATTCTGTATCCACAAAACTCGTATTTGTTTCTAGAATCAGAAAAAATGCTTTTTCAGTTCATTTATTAGTTCAGATGGTGTATCACTAGACGATTTTATACTTTTCCAAGCTACCATCCGCTGATTTTTATAATTTTTACATAATGCAAAAAATATCAGGGTTTTTCTACAAATACATTTCGATAAAATATTCGGTAGCATTAAGTTAAGTCCTAAAAAATCTGCATAGTTTGAAATTGCAGTAGTTTTCCAAATATGGCGATTTTTCGCTAGATCAATGAGTCAGATATTGTTTGCATCATTATAAGATATTCTATTGCTGCATTCTTCCAAAATTTATTATTACTTCTTTAGTAGTTTATTGTACAACAGGTTGCAGTTCGTTTAATTTTGCAAGCACTGCGCTAAGGATTTCAGTTCAGTGGCGAACCCAAAGTTCAAAGAATAGTGATTAATTTCCGACTGGATAAACGAGTCGGATATTGTTTGCATTATTTTAACATGATAATGCTTTAGGCTTGCATACTTTTTCTTAATTGCGTGAAATAAAAATCCTAACGCACAGAATGCAACGTTCCACAGGTCACACCGTTGACCTAGAGCTACCAAATTTGGTGCGTAGTTGCTTCTTAGGTAACAGGTACTCACCAAGAAAAAATTTTTCGAAATTTCAATTAGATTTTGAATCAATTAGAAATTAATCAAATTCGTAATATTTTCACACAAAAAATCCAAAAGTATATAATAGCACAAAAACGTTTCTACGCCATCTTAAAATTAAAAAAAAATTAGATGTACACTGACACCAGTTTCATTTCCGTACATTTGTTTTCTCCATGACCCGTGAATGACCTACTTAAACGAATGGGCTGAAAAATGGAATGATGTGGAGTGACACCACGCCATTTCCGTGGACTGGAGTGATCGTGAATATCCAGCTTAAGAAAGATTAAGAAACAAGGTTTAAAGTTCTCTGGAGCATTTCAAATGAGTACTATTCATTAGTGTGTCATCTTCTGGCTTAAGACAGGTTTCTTAGCGGGGCATTCACGAGTAGCCCAATCTATTTCATTTGAGCCAACAACTGGTTTGTACTCCACTCATTCCACTCGACAGATCTAGGCAAGTCATTCACGGATGATCCAAAGCGCTCTCCCCCTACTCTTCCTCCCGCCAGACTGACTCCCACTCACTCTCTCCTTGACACACACGGTTGATTTCTGCTTAGCACCCTACCCTCACCGCCCTCATGGCTCCATTATAACAGCAACTCCCACTCACTTTTTCCCTCCCCCATACACGGGGGATTTATCGTCCGCCTCGAAGAATCATATTTCATTTTTATAGCCTTCCATTCCAATGGATATCAAATTCGTTTGAATTCCAACAACGCTGTCTATATGCGCCGATTTTCATCTGAATTTCACATTGACGGAATGTTTTGCCTTCCCGTGTTCCAAAAATCTTGGAGTGGAACAGTGGTGAATGTCCCGCTTTAAACTAAGGGTCCAGATTTCAGGTGGA
This sequence comes from Araneus ventricosus, assembly GCA_013235015.1. Classification (NCBI taxonomy): domain Eukaryota; kingdom Metazoa; phylum Arthropoda; class Arachnida; order Araneae; family Araneidae; genus Araneus; species Araneus ventricosus. The sequence continues at coordinate 526,317 of BGPR01000092.1, read as the reverse complement.
TTTAGTTCTATTTTGATGTAAAAGAAGGCTATTTTGGGATGAACCTCGTAATTTTGAATCTTTGTCAGATGAGGAGGACGACACCCGATCCGGCACCACAATCTCCGAACTTCGTTACATCAGCATGAGCGGTTGAGCTGAATTGGGATGGCATAAGAGAGACTTGGGTAAAACGGGATACTTTGATTTTGGCGTTATTAATTCTTCTTCCTAATGTTCAGCAAAAGATTCCAGGACTACCACTTTTGGACGATTTTACACCGGAAAGGGGTGTCAGGCAATGAGTCATATGAGCTCATTTCCGGAGTTCTTTGTTAGATCACGCTCAGTAAAATGTAAATATCACCCTTCCATTCTTCACTTTCCCTTATTTTGATGAAAATAACTCCGCTCGGCGCATGACCTAAAGCGCGGAGGGTTTCCGAATCCGTTGCTAAACAATAGTGGATAAATACTGAATATTCTCCACCCCTAGGGAAGAAAAAAGAATGGCCATATTTTCCATTTTGTTATTGTTAAATTCACTTCGTCTGTGGAGGTTTATTTGTTTTAAGACGTCACCTCTCCAATGTTCGTATGATTTTAAACTATCCATACTTAAAAATTATTACATTTAAAAAAAAACATTTTTAGTTCAGCTTATTAAACGTTTACTAAGGATTTGTACCCTATCAAAGAATAAGGATTTACACCAATAATTGCGCTATTCTATTTCGCTTCTTATGACTTCTGCACTCGGGGTAAAACCGGATACTTCTTGTGGGGTAAAACGTGATACTAGGGGAAGCTACGGATACCCGACCGAAGAGGATTTACTTAGGTTGTGAGATAGATGGTAGTTTGTGAAAGCCGTTCGTATTTGACCTTTGCGTCAAATGATCTGAGGAAAAGCATTTCCAATTTCTTCCGTTTTCCAATATTTTCTTTTTTTGTGATAATTGAAATGTTACAAAAATTATTTTTGTCAAAATTTTAAAAAGAATTGAATTTTATCTATTCCATTATTTCCTCGCTTGCAAATAAACGATTTTTATTTATTTTTTCTCATCTAAAACAAATACATACAAAACTGAATAAGAATATCAGTGAGAAGAAAAGAAAAGAGAAAACGAAAGGAAAAAAAAAAAAAAAACCCCCATGCTATCAAAGAAGAGAAAATTGTTTTGGGGTGACTCAAAAAACATGAAAAGAAAACCTCAAAACAAAACAATCAAAAAAAGAAGAGTACAGAGAACCAATACTGCAAAGCCGTCTTATATATATAAAAACTAAATGAGTCCACTAAATCTGCAATAGAGAGGAGGAAAAAGACAACTACGTTATGTGATTTATTACTATTCTTACTTACTTAAATGTCTTTATTCTTAAATTGTCAGCTACGGTAACTATTATTAAATCTTAAAACATTGTCATTATTCTTAAATTGTAAACTATTGTAACTACTGATAAATTTTTTAAAAAACTGTCTTTATTCTTAAATTGTCAACTATCGCAATTATTGTTAAATTAAAAAAAAAATCGTCTTTTTTCTTAAATCGTCAACTATTATAACTATTGTTAAATCTTAGAAAATTGTTTTATTCTTAAATTGTCACATGAATTCATGTGACAATTATATTTATTTAATAAAAACTGTTCTAAATTTTTTCAAAAGCAGTTCTTTTTTTCTTCTTATCTTTTTGACAAACGAAAACAAGCCGTTTGTAAAAAATAAGTAACGGTTTTAAAATACCTTATCTAGGGTTACCATACGTCCGGATCTTCAAAATGTCCGGATTTACAACAGTGAATGAATCGGTGAGAGAAATTTGGCTGTAATTGAGAAAATCTGACATCATTTTGCCAATGTAAGAAAACTCATTGTTGATTATAAGAAAGTAGAAAAGAAGTGGAGTCCCCAGTACAAACTGAAAACTGCAAGCTTTGACAATTTTGTTTTAATTCTGTATTTCATTACTCTAATTTTGAATTACCAAATATTAAAAAAATGTATATTCTTTGCATTCCTGACGTCTTAAATTTTTTTTCACGTCCTCAAACTCTGTGCTAGTTTTATGAAAAGGGTCATCGTAGGGTGTATTTATAATTTTATACCATAGTTTGACCCCCCTCCGGTGTGTCCGGATTTCAACTGAAAAAATATGATAAACCTACTTATAACTAGCACGTTCCGAAGCAACGGAATTCAGTTATTTTCTCCAATAAGCTTTTAAGATGCATTTCAAATCCTTTCGTTTCTACGATGATCCGTTTTATTATAATTCTTTCAGAAGCTTTTACCTTTTCTCTGATTGATAGTATGTACTCGAAATAAAATTCTGATATTATATAAGGACATCGCATGTAATGTGAGGTCAGAGATAATTTTGTCTAAGGGGCCATTCAAATATTACGTAAGCACGTTTTTGGTAATTTTTGACCCCCTCTCCCCCTTGTCAGCAAAAATAAGCAAATCGCAATCCCCCTCTTATAATTACGTAAGCAAACTGCGACCCCCGTGTTTTTTTTTTTTTTTACAAAATGTATAACAGTAATAATCTAGTTTTAAAAATTTTAGGACTTAATTCAAATAAAAACTCTAACTCGGCTTAAAATGAAAAAATATATATATATATCTGTATGTTTAATTTTCTTACAATTTTGTTAAGGAAAATTTCTTAGTTTATCACAATTTTAAAAGAACATGGCTATATTTTAAATTTAATTTTACGCATGCCCATCATTTATTCAGATGCTGACCAAGGTTGCTGAAGCCATTTTTCCACATCTATTATTATATTGCTTCCCCCTTCTGTTACTACTTCATCGCTTTCTTCTCGGAAGAAATCTTAATAAACTTCTTCGTTAATTTTTCACAATTGCCCGTATACTTTTTAAGCATGTGACAAAAGGACTAATCTTTAGTAATCACTTTTATATCAAAAACATAAGTTGTTATATAAAAGTAAATGAAAACTTTCTTCTCCAATAAAGCTCAAAACACTTTTATAACTGTCAATCACACTATAGTAACTACATAAATATGAAAGGTAACAATCATTACAATACGTAAAATTTTTTAAATCTAAAACATAAGAAGTGAAAAAAATTAAATCTTAGATTGCTGAATGATTCATTTTTAAAGTGTTTTCATAATCTATTATTGTTATTTATTATTTAATATTTTATTCAAAACGCAAAGTCGTATTCGAACCACTTAAATTCCTAGATTTACTTTTGAAAATTGAAGAATACTTTCACTTTAAGATTGCATTAGTAAAGATAATTTATCTATTAAATTATAGAAAGATGTTAATATTAACACTTTATTACATATTACAATGTCAGTATGCTCTACATATTTTAATAAATGTAGCGAATATTAACAAGAATAAGTAAAGTTATTTCATGCCAAGTTAATTATAAATTTGAAGTTATGATAAAATATGCTTAAAATTTTAAGAATAAATTGATTATAATTATCTTTATAAAATAATCAAGAAAAATTGTTTTCTTTTTGGTTGCCTTTCGCAGTTCTTCCTCAGCTCTTTTTAACACTAACTCCTCCTTTTTAGAAGGATTCTTATATTGCCGCCACACATCATTAGTTTTACATTGAATATCCTTTAAATGTTTATCTAATAAAGACTTTTTGAAACTTTCAAAAAAAAAAAAAAAATATATACACTATTTCTCGAAATGAAGACAAATTTCCGATTTGACTTGTTTTATGTAATGTGCGGTTTTAAAAACTCCGGAGACACCAGACAGTAGAGCTGTCGGCCACTATGGTTACGAGGAGGTGTGAGGTGATTAATTTGGTTTCGGAACAAATTGGCGGAAGAATCGTTCTTGAAAACGAACGAAAAATTGTGCATAATGTTGTCGATGGAAAACAACATCATTAAGATCAGAAAAGATCGACGAAAAACAATATTATTATTAAGCAACATCGAAGAAATACAACGCATAATAGAAAGAAAAAATTAGTATAAAAACAATTAAAAACATTTTTCATTTTCATTCTCCAAATAATGAAAAAAAGATCATCAAAACAATTATCTACTTAACTCTCATCGAATATTAACACTATGAAATTGATTAGTGAAAAAAAACATCCCAGAGAAGAAACGAAAAAGAAAAAAAATGAACTATTATTGTTAAAAAAAACTATGAGAACCCAGGGGAAAAAAACGTCAAGTGATTAGCAGACTCAATGTCTATGAAGGATTTGCGGTTTGAGAATATTCGTTATTTTATTTTATTTCCGCTTTCAGTGAGATTTTTTTTAGTACATACTAAGATTAAATTAGGTTAGGTTATATTTACGCCCCAGTTTGAAGCAACACGATGGCTGTCTAGGGACGGACCTCCTAATTTTGAGCCGCGGTCAGATGACGAGGAAGACGCCTGAGCTGGCACCCCCTCTCCCAACGGGAGGGCGTTTGGCCACTAAGTATGATTTAGCGTGCAGCAGGCCCCATACGCGGCGGATCTTCAGTGGAATCGGGTTTCGAGCCTACGACCCTCCGGTCCCGAGGTCGAGACCTTACCACTAGGCCACCGAAGCGTCTAATCCATACTAAGATGTATTGTTTAGCAACGGATTCGGAAATCCTCCGCGCTTTTGCGCATGCGCCGGACGGAGTTATTTTCATCAAAATAGAGGGAAAGAGAAGAATGGAAGGGTGATATTTACATTTTACTGAGCGTGATCTAACAAAGAACTCCGGAAATGCGCTCATATGACTGATTGCCTGACACCCCTTTCTGGTGTAAAATCATCCAAAAGTGGTAGTCTCGGAATCCGTTGCTGAACAGTACTTTATTAATTTTTTTGTTTTGTAATTTTTTGTGATTTCAGGAGATAATTTCGGAAATTATTATTCGGACAAAGACATTTTTTTTCTCCATCTTATCATTCAAACAATTATCTCGCCAACCATATCAGTTTGAATGCCGTGCAATTTTATTCTGATTTAAAAAAAAAATATTTTTAATTATATTCTCAATAACTTGCACATAAATAAATCTTATTAATATTTTCATTAATGAATGGTAATGTGGTCGAAGAAACGCAATAGCTATACACGTAGTTTCAAAAATGTTTTTTTTTTTTTTTTCGGTTTCAGGGAGGTATGAGACTTGCAGATTTATATAATTCTTGATTTTTTGAAGTTTTTTTTTATGATTTCAATACCTTATTATACTTCTTAACTCCAAGAGGTAAAAAGTATTGAAGTGTAATACGTAATATGTATGACAAATTAAATTGCATAAACATTCGTCTGTTAAACTTCTTAACCAAGCAGAAAACTTTTTTGGAGAACTTTTTTGCATTTTCTGAGAAACAGTTATTTCATACCTTTGAAAATGATCTAACCTTTCTTTCATTTTCTGAGTTCAGAAAATTATGAAATAATATTGACATGACTTATTTGCCCCCGATCTTTTTAAGTTAGAGCTTATAATGTGAGACGAGATATAATTTTGCCCAGCTGATATGCAGTCAAAATTTTTCCACAAGCATCAAAAGAAGTCCTCGAAAAGTCCCCAACACCACCTTCACCAACGATGATTTGTCATTTTATTTTATATTTTCGAATTTTTGCGTTTTCAGGAGGTAAATTCGAAAATTATTATTCTGAGAAAGCGATTTTCTCACCATCTAGAGTACAACAATCATCTAGCCAACTATAACAATTTGAAAGCTGTGCCATTTTATTCTGATTTCTAAATATTATTTTTAATTATATTCTCAATAACTTGCACATAAATAAATCTTAATGTTTTCATTAATGAATGGTAATAAATTCAAATTTACGCAGTAACTATACCCGAACAGGGAAATATAGTTTCAAAAATGGGTTTTATGGGATTCAGAGAGACCTGAAACGTGCAGACTTATATGATTCTTGATTTTTTTGAATTTTTATTTTTATGATTTCAGTACTTCATTATGCTTCTTATACACTAAGTTAGTATGGAAGTTTAATACGTAATATATATGGCAAATTAAACGATATTAACATTCTTCTATTACGTTTCTTAACCAAGCAGAAAACTATTTTGGAGAACAAGTGTATTTTCTGAGAGACAGTTATTTTATACCCTTGAACGTTTTTTAACCTTCCTCTCCTTTCTTCTCCATGTTTCAATTACTCTCCGTTTCTGATGTTCAGAAAATTGGAAAGTAGTATTGACATGATTTTTTCCCACGTTCTTTGTGAGCTAGAGCTGGTAGATATTGGTGTACGTTTGAAATTTTCCGATTTCCAAGGAAAAGCGAGTTACCATAACAGTAGCGCAAGACGAATTTGAAGAAAACAACAATGGAATAGTCGGAGGAGATTACGACGTCTCCTCTCCTTACGAAGAAAGGGAGTGGACCGAGTCTGTCTCCTCATCACAGACAATCTGTCAATGCAGGACCAGCCCTGCTGTCAATGCCTAAACTTGAAAAGTGTATACGAGTTGCGGTTGCTGTCACTAATGAGATGCCGGTTATTAACAAAGAGGAAGCACTTAGCGTAGGCAATAAAACTGCCCTTCAAAGGGAGAGATAACAAATAATAATCGCCTTCAAAGACATCTGTTTGCATTAGGGAGCGAAGAAATGATACTATGTCCCAGAAGCCACTTATCCTCGCTACACTACTGTAATCTAACTAGCAGGCGAAAGCGGTACCATTTATTTATTCACTCCACTTTTCGTGAGCAAACAATTTTAGAGACTAATTTTCATCCCCCCAAAATTTTCAGACCCCAAAATTACAACAGAAATATGAACACGAAAGCATTTATTAATATTAGAGGTCGCCCAGCGGTCGAAATTCGAACGTAATTCATTAAATTTTTAAGTTTGAACGTTATTGAGGTTCTTCTGTCAAAGAGTATACCTCTATAATCATTGCATATAATTTTTTTGAATTTTGTTCTATTACGTCAGCTGCGAGTGTGTACAAATACGTCATTATGCATTAATTTTCGAATTATTTGAAAAATACGAACGATAGGAAAAATGAGGTATAGCTTGGCTAAGTCATGTTTAAAAAACAATAACTCGTTTTTTGACATTCCTTGGGGTTTTTTATTGCTATACTGGCCAGGTTTCGCCAAGGCTACACAGTTAGTTTGCCTATCTTTTTCAAATTATATAAAATTTAAAAAAAAATAGTACAAAAAGTGAAATAAAGAATACGTGCTTCGTATTTTTTATATATATATTTTTATTGAAACAAAAAACCGAGCTGTTCAAAAAATAAATGTTGTCCGACTGTCGACCACAGACTTTTATGTGTTTCACATTCAGTTTGAACGTAAACAATGAATGTTTTATTTTATTTTATTTAATGTACTAATAATACTAATAATAAGTAATACATAGTATATATAAATTCCTTAGAGACAATCTCTACGCTGTGCGACTGTTTGACCACACACTAATATGTGTTTGACATTGACAAATTTAAATCATCCGCATTTTGTATTTCACTCCGAAGAGTTTTTTTTTTTATAAATAATCTAAATAAACTCCTTCTTGGAGTGGATTTCACTGCGGGGGGATTAAATCAATTACAAATCATCCACTCCGCATTCACTCCAAATTCACTCCGCTAATTTTTTACAGTGTGTGAACATAAACAATGAATGTTTGATTTGATTTAATTTAATGTTTTGTAATACATATTATACATAAATTTTATCTTTCTTCACTCCTTCTCCATATGAACTTTAACTATGCCAAATTTCACACTTCTCCGTGCGCGCAATGTGCTCAGAAAGGGGTACAATTTTTTTCTTCACGTATTAATATATAGATAAGTAAAAAATTTAAACAGTTATTTAGCAAATGAGTCGGGATTATTTTGTTTGTTTCAAACATTTATAATTTTTTACAATATTTATGGATTCGAATAAGGAAGACGCGTTGTGATTTTTTTTTCTTTTAAGCGACCAAACTCGGGGTTATAACCCACACACGAAAAAGCCATGTTCTAGTGAAATATTAGAAATAGTCTTATTCATCCTCAAACCCTAAAAGGGAAGATGCGATTTGTTAGAGAAGAAGAAATTTTCATTGAGGTGAGCATTTATTCGTAGGATATTTATAAAATAGGAAAAGATTATCATTAAAAATTTGGATTTCTATCCATCCGTCCAAAAATATAAGGAACAACACCTATTTCCAAGAATATAAGAAACGGAAGAAAAAATAGGACTTTTTATTTTGTTGCGAAGAAAAGATATATCACTTTAACATCGTAGCTTAGTCAGTAGGGCTTGTTTTTTGGAAAATGGGATTTTGTATTTACACATTATCTCATTATCCTAAACCGTGTATAATTTATTTATCACCCACTATGATCCATTCACCCATAGGGTGAACCGTGTATTAAAATATATAGGGTGTTCCTGAAATTGGAAAAGTGGCATTGAAATTTTGGAAATCATTTGAATTGTTGATAATTTCTATTTATTCTTCCAAATCTAATTCCAAGAACATAAGCCACAAAAGAATATAGAACAGTTGAAAAGAAACATAATATTATTATAATTCAAAAATATAGAAGAGTCAGTACGGGTCGTTTGTTGGAGAATGATATTGTGTACGCATTATTTGATTCTCCCAAAAAATGCATTTGTTTTCCCATAGATGAGATTTTTTAATTTGAGGTTTTAACACAGATGACAATTAGCATATATTTTTCTACCAATTTTATGTATATTGCTTTCAATTTCCTGTCCGTGCGAAACATTCCATGCCGTTTAACAGCTGTACATCGAAGTGCCAGTTCCCTAAGAATAAATGTGGGATGGTTGTATTCAAGCATTCTTCTTAAAAAATTCCAACAAAGATAAATTCTTTGGAATATAATCCACAAAAAAATATAGATTTCCTCTTTTGTGGGAACCACTATTGGAAAGAAACAGATACCATTTAAACTCATAGAAGAGTCGGTATGGGTCGTTTGTTGGAGAATGATATTGTGTGCACATTATTTGATTCTCCCATAAGATGCATTTGTTTTCCAATAGATGAGATTTTTTCCTTTAAAGGTTTTAACACACGTGACAATTAGCATATGTCTTTCCCACCAATTTCATATTGCTTTTCATATTGCAATTGTATATTGCTTTCAGTTTCCTGCCCGTGTGAAACATTCCATGCTCTTTAGCGACTGCATATAGAAGTGTCAGTTCTGGAAGAATAAACGTGGGACTGTTGTATACAAGCATTCTGTTCAAAGAATTTCAACAAAGAACAATTCTTTTCGTAAAAGATATTGCAACAAAGAGAACTTAGATAAAAACGTTTCAAATGTTTGTGGAGGTATTGGAAGGTCACTTTTTGAAGGTCATTGTGTTCCGTACAATACCGTCTACGTAAAAGAAACATAAAGTGTTAGTTGGAACTAATTTTTAAATATACCACACATCTTTTACTATTTGGCTAAACCATACTGGCGCCATTCGTCAATTAAGGTGGAAACTCCTGATTTTCGTAGTAATGTGAGAAAAACAGCTGCCAATGGTGTAGCGGGAAATTTTAGACAGGCTTAAAAAGACTTCTAGACATTGGAAATGGAAAGAATATAATACAAGATAAACAATTCTTTCATTGCCACAAGTGATTATATACAGCTCGCTATCAAATAAGTCCGTAACATTGAGAAATTTACAAGGACCGGAGACTTGTGGCGTCTTTGCTCCCGCAAATTTAATTAGGTCAAGATGAAATATTTTACTTAAAATTAAATAAAAATTTTGCTGGTCTCCAGATAATAAATAGATAAAAAAAAACAGTCTTGAATTCCGTATCATCAAATAGTTTTACAATTTTCCTGATACTATGCAATAAAATCATAGCTTGAGTATGGTAAACTGAGTCAAAATGGTTTTTGTAAGAACTTATGTTTCCTTCTTTTTCATCTACTCTATCGTCTATTACTATTTGCTTAATGGCAAACACAACGAGCACTAATGTCCATTTCAAGATGAACTCTACTTTGTTGTCATCCGTGAAAAGTGTACACGGTTTTAAAAATGCTGGCAGCTCTAAAAAGAAAATATCAAGGTGGTTTGGACAATTACCTTGCCACGACAGCAAATTGCCCATGTGGAAACACAAATGGCACTCCTTTGCATTATGCGACAGAGTGCATTCTGGCTGCATCCTTCCACATGACTAAACCGGCACAGCAACATGAGCTAATCTGGCTCCGCAACCTCGCTTCCAACAAAGGCTCCCGACTTAAAATCCAACGATTGTTTCACCATCTTAATGATTTTCAAGAGCTTTTTCGAATAATTCCATGATCATCTCTCACTTCCAGCCTCTTCCATTACCTGCAAGCCGACATGGGGAATTTTTTGCGCCCTCTTCTCCGAAGTGACATCGCACCTCAACTATTCTCCGCTTCCACACAGAAAAACTTCCATTTTATGGAGAAAAGAACAATCAACAGAACAGACACACATGTGCTTTAAAACTCACATTTTAGTTTGTTTTTGTGGACTTCTTTATTTGATTAGTTTTTTTCTCTCTTGTTTGTTGACATTGTACACTTTATGCTCATATCACTTTATTTTCTTTCCTGTTTACAGTTTTTGTTTGTATTTGGTTTTATATGATATTTCCCTTTTTGTTTCTGTATATTATCCCAGACTTTTAGATTTGTATTTTGTAACTTTTTTTCATCTCTCTGCCTTCTCCTTTATTTTCTAGACAGTTTAGGAGCGTCTTCCGATGTCTCTTCCACTTCATGTCCGCTACACTGTTTAAATAACCAAAAGGTTATAGTCGCTGGGCATGAAGTGGTGTTCTGTTCTGTTCTGGTTTGGACTATTTGAATTTCTTGCCTTTCTAATAACATTTAAAGAGTTCTTGAATATGTTAAGTGATTTTTATGTCTTCCTCTTTTAAAATTATATTTCATTCCTATGTGTGGTGATATTTCTAAAATAACACTAGTTAACGTATTTCATTTCCAAAATTTATTAATACTTCAGAATTCTATCTCGGGATTCTAATAAAGATATTTGAATGTAATGAAGAAAAGAAGTTCTGACTTTTCATTTTTGAAAAATATGCTATGCTCTACTAAAATTTTGTGTTTTTGATTTTAAAAAATAGTAATTTATTTTTTCTCATAATTATCTATAAATTTTTAAAGAAAAAATTTCAAAATAATTTCTCTTAATTTTAATATTATGATCTTAAGAAGACTAATATATTAAAGGTTTCTTAAAATAATGAATCTCTATCATTTGAAATGATACAAAATAGCTTTAAAATGTTTCCATAAAATAAATGATTTGTTCCCATGAAATGAATGATAAAATAAATAATTAAAATGTTTCCATAGCATAAAAACAGTTTCCATAAAATAAATATTTCGCTTCAACTTCGAAAAAAAGCCATTGCTTCTAAAATAAAATATTATGTGAAACTGATCTTAATTCTCTTTTTCCTTCAGTGTATATTAATGCTCTTTTAAAAGAAATGCGTTTGAATTTTAAGAATTTTATTACAGTTAAATTATTCCTGTTTACATCTGTATTATTTCTCTTTTTAATGCCTTCTAAGGGTTCGAGCCTGAATGAAATTAATGTTAATCTATTTATTCAAATTTCCAAACAACTAATTAAAAATATTTAATTGTTGAAGTAATTTTATGTCTTTTCATATTCCCAATTATATTTTGTATAATTTCTGAGGTTTTCGTGCAGAATGAAATATAAATGATGATTCATTTGTTCAAATTTTTGCACATTTAGAAACCTTATTAAACGTTTTGGATAATTATCATACATAGTCAATTTTCTTATGATGTTGTTATTCTTAGAAACACTTAGAACAATTTTATTCCTAATTACTATGGAAATTAGATATTTTAAGTTAAACAAATCCTATTTGCTTTTCAAATTAAAATTTTCGAATTAACTTCATCTGGTTAGCAGTGTATTTTAAGAATTAATTCATCAAATATTATTTATCTATTCTTAAAGTCTACAGCAATAACTTTAACCAATGTTTGAATAAGGATATTTATCAAAACATTTTCGCGTTCTACTTGAAGAAAAACCCCCAATACCTTTCTGCATAATAAATCGCTTGTAACATGAAATGGACTGATCAATATCGTGGACTTAATATTGTTTACGCAGATCTACTGAATTCTAAATTCATGCTTCCAATTACTTGTCCGCCCTGACTGTGTTCAAATTTGTCCAACTCACACTATACTTCCTGGTCGAATCGCCTCTTTGCGTGATCCACGGAACCACTGGGCAGCGGCTATCGTTTGCCATGCGATGACCATCAACTGTTCGGGCAGCTATTAGGCAAATTATTTGTTTGAAGTTGGCTGGTCACCCCTCATTGCCCTTCTGGGTGAGTTTTACATTGTATTTACATTGCGTAATGGACCCATAACGTGATGCGTGGGTCAGCAATTGGTAGGGAAGCTACTGTGGCACAATGGGTAAATATTGTGGACATTCCACTCGGATGTTTTGCCGATCAAGCATGAAGGCAGCAGCAAATTTAGACAGTCCTGCATGATCTGCTCTGAATTTAGACACGTTAAAGAAGTTGATGACTGTTGATGTTTGGCTGTGCAAGCAGTGGGTAGTTTATGTAGGAAGAGGCTGCATAATGTGGTTATAAGTAGAGAACTGGAACCGTACATGAAAACAATCAACGTAATTTCCTTTTACTGTCAAGCTTTGTCAACTTATAGATGTTAACGATAAAAAAAAAATGCGAAATGTTTTGAAATTGCTCTCAGTGTAAAGTTGTGGTGCAGTTTAAAAAATTAACATCAAGAAAATAAAGTATTTATTAATTTTTCAGCGAAAACTGTAAAGATAACTACCACAATAAACCTTGATGACTACTTGGACATAATTGCGATCATGCAGGCCGCGAAGACTATGTTTTCTTAGAAATAAAAGTTTCAGAAAGAAATTTTGAAGCTAAAAATATGTATAAGTAGACAGGGTGTCCTGTTATCGTGCTCCAATAGCTAATTTCTAAACCGTTAGAGATAGACATATAGTTTCAATTGGAAAAATGCTTTAAATAAAGGGAAGAATTATATTTTATGGTTTTTGATTATATGGTTTGTTTCTGAAAAAATTACGAGTTCTAACTTTTTATTCGGTTTCCCGGTCCTATCAGTCATATTTAGTAAAATATTTTTGACAATCTAACATTTTAAACAAAAAAAGTCCCACTCTTCAGCAACTAAAACTGATCGAGTTAAGGAGCTAAGAATTTCATGATTGTTAACCAATCAGAGGACTCGTTAAGCAACTGTTTTGCATTGATTGGTAAATCGTCTGCAAGACGGCTATTGAAATGGTGTAAAGTTGTCTAAGTCAGCGATATTTAAAGCTCCATAACTCGATCAGTTTTAGTCTCAAAAGAGTTGAACTTTTTTATTTAAAATATTAGAGTATTAAGAACATTTTACTAAATATGATTGATAGGACCGGGAGACCGTATAAAAAGTTAAATTTCTTAACTTTTTCACGAATATATTTATTCACTCAAAAAACATATACTATATGTCTATCTCTAACGGTTTAGAAATTAGCTATTGGGCCATGATAAGTGTGGATATCCTGTATATATCATTTAATTAATTATGTCTTTTCCTAGGCTGATTTTCAACAATGATAAGTTATTTTATTATAATCGGGAAAATATTTTATTCCTTAAAATTTCTCATACAGTTGAGCAAAATTTAAGCAAAGACTGTTTGGTTTATGAATAACTGTGATTTTAGTTTGTTGTATATTTCCGATAATTTATCTCGGGATATTCAAGCGCAAACACAGTTGTTTTATGAGAACTGCCCATGCCGAAAATTTTTAAACTGATATCTACCACGTTTAGTTAAACCGAGATGCATATTTTCTTTTTTGTAGACAAATACTGCTTCAAAGCTGTTTTAGACTTAAATATTAAGGAAAACATTTGCTTGTAGGGTTAACAGACTTCAGTGCAACATTTAACACAGTCCTAAAATTCTAAGTTTATAACACAGATTGATCAACTCATTCTTTTTATCTTTTTCTCGTTCATTTGACATTTTCTTCGTACATCAAGTTCAATATGTTTCAACCATTTGCCCATCATTGAATGAAAAAGGGCTCCAAAAATTAATTTCTGCCGAATCGTGTTAAGAAAGATTAACCTTTTCTCATCTGTCCGCTGTCACTGATGAATGTTTCTGGGAATGATGTTCTGATCTTAATTTTTAAGACCAAAAACGATGCCAGAATCTATATATATAATTCTCTTACGTGGCGACAAAAAAGGGTCGAATTTCTTAATCGCCGTTTGGCAACAGCTCGCGAGTTTAGATTGTTTACATTCGAATCTGGGACAGCAAAATTTTTCAAAATGAGTTTAACTTGGGCAGTTTCAATTATAAATTGAAATCGTCAAGACAGGTCTAATGAAACTATTGAGGAATCTTTCATAATACTATCCAATCGGAATGAACAAAATAGAATCAAGCGTTTTTGTGTACGGAGCGAAGTTGCCGAGCTACAGGAACATAGTTGTGGGACTTCAGCACGAGTCTGTTCTTTTATACATGTTCTGAAGCTTATCTGATCAACATTCCAGTGAAAAAAGAGCATGTTTAAAATGTTGGTGTAAAAAGCAAAAATTTTAGAAATTTAAAATTTTTTTGAAAAGGCTATTTTGTTAATTTTAAAAAGTTAAAAGTTAATAATTAGTATGGGTTATAATTTTTTATAGTGAATCTGAACATGTTTAAAGCCATTTGTCACGTTAAACTGTGCTTTTTAAGCTAAAAGTTTGTGAAATGGGTTAAATAATCTTTTGTAACTCAAACTTTCTGTGGTTTTAACGCATAAATAACTACACATAGATAAAAATTATAAATTTCTTGGCTAAATAATTATTGCAGTGAGTGTGCATGCATGTTGTGAAAATTTTTTGATCAACATATCAGTGAAAAAAGAGTATGTTTAAAATTTTGATGTATAAAGCAAGAATTTTTTTAAAAAATTCGAAAAAAGGCTATTTTGTTAATTTTAAAAAGGTAAAAGTAAATATTTATTATGGTTTATAATTTTGAATAGTGAATCTGAACATGTTTAAAGCCATTTGACACGTTAAACTGTGCTTTTTAAGCTAAAAGTTTGTGAAATGGGTTAAATAATCTTTCGTAACTCAAACTTTCTGAAGTTTTAACACATAAATAACTACCCAGAGAGAAAAGTTATAACTTCCTTGGCTAAATAATTATTGCAGTGATTGTGTATACATGTGACGAAGCTTTTTTGAGCAATAATTCATTGAGAAGAGTGGAAATTTAGAAGTTTGTTGGAATAAATTTAGAGCTAATGAAACTGTTGAAGAAATATTCAATTTTGTGCACCAAGAAGTTTTAAATGCCTGATTTCTGATTGATGTAAATAATTTCTATTTGTAAACATTTTATAATTATACATTTTAGCATTCAAATTTCTTTGAAACATTTATATATATATATATATATATATATATATATATATATATATGCTATTTCAAATAATTTAAATTTACTTTTAGTAATTAATGTATTTATAATAGCAGACAGTCATAACTGTACGGCGAGCGAGCGAAACCAGCTGGGATCACGTAGTGATCCCAAAAGAATCACAACGTGATTCTTGGGGGTTGACGAGCGGAGCGAGTAGGGAATGTAACCCCCTAGTAGAAGATTATCGCACATAAGAATAATCCTTTTCGCTCTACTTTGATGTTTCAAATTATACAATACTTTAAACGGCAAATGCGCAGATTAGTGTCTAATAGGAATTCGATTTGTCAAGCAAAATAATGGAGAGATCTTCAGCGTGAATACATGCCAAGGATTTAAAATATCCATTTTCGATCCATTCTAAAGACTTTTTTCTCGTGCAGGGATAAGCATTTCCACGAATTCCTCGTTTGCAATGAAATGTCTCTCTATGGGTGAAGATTAGAGTTCTGTCTGTTCAAAGAGCCTTAACAACCAGCAAATCAAAATTCACTATTAATGTGCATGAAAGTAATTTTT
Source organism: Araneus ventricosus (assembly GCA_013235015.1). Lineage (NCBI taxonomy): Eukaryota > Metazoa > Arthropoda > Arachnida > Araneae > Araneidae > Araneus > Araneus ventricosus. Next base: position 510,250 of record BGPR01000092.1, on the reverse strand, counting down.
TTTAGTCGTCTGAAAACACGATGAGATTGTGTTTTATTGGTGTTCTCACTAGGATCTAGAATTCAGGCAAGGATTAACAAGCTTAATCTCCTAATATCCTCCGTAATACGGTAGCAATACTTTCCTCCCAAGAAGGATGTGACTATGCATATATGGCGCTCCAATCCCTTCACTGTACATGGTCATATTAGAAGAATGATCACAATTTGGATTTTAATCCTTAACACTTCATATGGCCATTTCGCAATTTGAGCAGATGGAAAATTTCCCTATTTCGGAGGGTTTCTGACTATTGTAGTGTTGCGTGTAAATAGCCATAAACAAAGTTAATTTCATCACTAAATCTCCAACTTAATATTCGGAGGTTTAGTGATGGACGTATTACAGATGAACAAACATTTTGATTTTTGAATGAAAAACTGATGTCAAAATTGTGACTTTGTGTGCATAATTTCAGTTAATAAGGGGAGAATTAGATATGTCTGTATTAAGCTGTTATTTTATCCGTTTTCATAACTATAGAAATGTACCAAACCAGCTGCGTGTAATGTTTATTGCTGCTCAGTGACCCGTTATGCAGTGATTTACTGCTGTGGTCTATTTGTAGTAACTCGGATTCAATATCGCACTTCAAGCCCTTCTTTAATTTAAAGAAAAAATGTAAAGAAAACGGACATATCGTGGATAAAACAAATTTACAGATGCAAGGCCATCATTTGTGAAACTTGAATTACTAGACACCACGCATCGCAAAGATGGGCTTTTTGCTTCCTGCAATAGGCATGACCCTTGGCAACAAACCCTGTAATATGGAAGTACGACCCATCATTGGTAAAAGTACAGTTAATCATTATCTCCTCTTAATATCCCATTCTGGAAACCAGGATCTAAACGAATCTGTGTTCATCCCCCGTGGGGGATTTCGTATCATAAATTTACTACTAATGAATTTATAAAACTCTTTTGTATTCTAGAAATATCTTATCATAATATTGTAAAAAACAACAACTGAATTATATATATAAAGAAATTGCCGTAAGAAAATTCATATAGCTACAAAATAAGTATTACTAATATAATAGTCCAGATCTGACTCTCACTGATCCGGTAACGCTCTGATGTCACCAACAATAAAATTCGCACCAGTAACGCTGTCACGTGGTTTGGTTTGGCTACGTGCCAAGCAGACTCAGACGATCTGTCTACGCCTATAAATAGACACACCCACTGCTCATTAACGAATGCGCAAATCCGATTTCTGTTATAGCGTCAAAGAACTCAAACAGTTTTTTTATTCATGCTGGATTGGAATAAATTTCAATAAAATGACTTCATCTGTTTCATTTCTTTTTGCCTCGATAAAGTTATTTATGAAAACGAACGTTCGTGGCAATTGATTCATGGCGTTTTTTATATATAAATTGTAGCCGCGTTAACATTTTTATTTCTTTTTTATTATTATTTCAGTAATACTTATTACTGAAATAATAATAATAAATTACTTATTTATTTCGTATTTGGTAATGCATTTTTTTCTGTTAGTGGATTTTACCTTATTTTTACTCGGACGGAACGAAAGTAATTGTTTAAAGTAAGGTTATTATTAAATGAAGGTTAGTGTCAATTGATTCATCAGTTCTGTTTTTCATTTTTTTTTAAAATTTCTTAAGCACTCTGCAAATGTAAATGAGATTTTATACTACAACTTTCGTTAGTTAATCTGTGAAAAATGGGATTTGAAATGGGTATGTTTGGAGGGCTAAAAGCCCGCCTTAGACGGGCACAAATCTTATAGTTAATAAAGATTCTCTTATGTATCAGGTATAAATTTCCACTTTGCATGTTATTTTCAACACAAGTGCGACTCCAGTTTATTGTGAAAGACTTTTCCATACTAGGCCGATTCATCATACCAATTGTCACGAAAAACACTTAGGAGGGGGAAATTTGTTTGCCAATAAAGGTTCGTGAATAGGTTCGCGTGACCCCACATCATCGGAAGAGAGACAATATTTTGGTTTTTAAGTGACACTAATTTTTGTTGCCCCTGTGTATGTCACGGCGAAATTAGTTTACTCTTCCACCATTTGCTTCGGAAAATATTTGCATGAAATAATTCATTGCTTGACGATAGTTACAGAGTATCACTTACGCAGTCCATAATGAGGCAAACAAAATTATTTTGCCTTCAAAGTTAAGTGTTTGTTGACGAAAAGGGATAGAAGGACACTAATAAAGGTGATAAGATATTCAATAAAAATCGCATTAAGTAATTTCGGAGGTAATTTAATTATAAGGTAAAAACCAGCACAAGATTAATATTGATGGGTAAAAATGACGCAGTGTTTATTGTTTTATCTTCAGTAAGAGTTTGTAAATTTCTTTTTATTCGTTGGTGTGCGATCCGTTTATTATTCAGGGCTGTTTTCATAGAAAATCGATTGTTAGTTTCGTGGAAAATTTGTGAGCTATTTGTCATGTTTCACAGTACGACCCCGATAAACCGACTAAAGGGGGGGGGGGACGTTTTGGATAACGATTTTTTTCAGTTAAACTATGAACTTTTATTACTATTTGATATGTCATTACAGTACGCAATTCTGACATGTTTTGGGTGTAAAACGAATTCAAAACTCACTTTATGGGTTACATTTATGTTCTTTATTAAAGTTAAACCTCCGGGAGCAATGCGCCTGACAGGCACAGGTAAATAATCTTATAATTAACTAGCAGTAGTGGCGTTGCCCGTGGAATCACTACTTCAAGGAATTTACGACTTCGTCCAGAGAAGGAAGGGAATAAATCATGACTGCTTTATTTTCCGTCAGATGGCGTAGCCAAGGCGAAAAAGTGCGAAACGAAGTGCTTCTTCACTTTCGGCATTCGAGAAAAATTCTCTGAACCCATCTAGAAATAAATTAATCTAAAATCGAAGAAATAAAATATTTTAACCGTTCTTGTTTTAAATCAGAGAAAAATAATTGATTTACTACCAAAAAAATTTTGAAAATGATATCTTTATTAGAACATCGGATGCAAGAGTTTTAAGAATTTCGGAAAATTTTATTTTTGAAAAGTGACTATATTTAAAAAATTCTCAAAATCCAGTAAATTACGTTAGAAATTCAAAACTAACTTCATTATAACGGAAATCGCGTGCTCTTTCCGATGGTGTATCTATTTTTGTCGTACAATTATTCGAAACCATTCTATTGAGAAATTAGTGCGAAAAATCAACCACAACAACACAAAACATTAAATAAAAAATTTTCTAGATCAAATTTTAAAATTTCGGCTTCGAGGTGCATTCAGTCACCATTACGACTACTTGTGTGCCAAATTTCATAGCTGTACGTGCGATAGATTCGTCTGGACATCGCAGACACACACACAAACATTGCCTTTTATAAATATAGATATTGTTAATAGCCATTAATTTTGACCTTCTTGGGGAGGCTTAAAAGAAAAAAATGGGTATATCTTTGCAAAAACCAATCTCGGCTTCTAGATTATTCCCGCGCAGTACAGTACGTGTTTTTTGGGTTTGCGATTTCAGAGGCATTTCGGATAACCCGGGTTTCGGTTAACCCGAGTTCGGTTAATCGGGGTTTTACTGTATTAGAAATCGAACATCTCCTCCCCAATCTACAGAAGGCTACAGTGAGACCACACACGCAGTGTTACCGTATAATACAAAATTACAATGTATGTCAATTTAACACGTTATATAAAAGTAGGATATATTTTCACTTATTTTTTTTTGTTTAGGTAAATAGATTTGGAGGCCTTTTAGATGGTCGCAATTTGTCAACGTAATCCTAAATCCTAGAAGGCCCACGCCGACGGGCTTTATCCTGATGGGTTTAAACCCATCCTTCCCAGAATCCTAAAGCCTGTATAAGTCGATAATCCGAACGCAGTCAAATCAGTCAGGATAAGTGAAGTTTCGTCGGTTGCTTAAGTCAAAATACAGAAACAAGGCGAGGCTTTCTGAGTTTTGAATTCTTGAACGAAAAGTAACAAAATTCTGTCCGCATGCACAATTAATTTGATAAAACCAGTTTTTAAAAACACACTTTTGTTAGTGTATAAAAAGTAAAATTTTTAATGCAGTTATTTTCGACTTTTTATTCTTTATTTTGTTATTTATTATTATAATTGTAATTGAATCAATTTTTCGGAATTCATTACCAAGTGACGTCACTCGTACGGAATCACAATTAAATTAAATTAATCAATTAACTAATAATTAAGTTCGGATAGCATTAAAATAGAGCATTTTATCGAGAACGCACAAATGTACAAATTTTCAAAACTTCAGCATATAAGTAAGCGAATGAAAAATCGATCTCAAAATGTCATCTTTACAGAGATGAAACCAGTTAAGTGAAATAAATGTATGCAATAAAACATGCGGTTTCAATTTCTTAAAACTAAATAAGTTTTAAAAACACGCTTTTATTAGTGTACTAAAAAGTAGAAACTAATATTTTTAATAAAAAAAATGGGGATCGAAGAAAAAGCGTAAAAGCATGAGGCACTGATAGATATTACTGTAAGGAAACTTGAATTTTAGTCACATTTATAATATGCTTTAATTTTTAATCTATGTTTCGGAATTTTAATTCTTATGAGATTCATTCGGCCTAATTTTCTTACACGTAGTATTGTTTTCAGCGCCTCAAGCTTTTGGGGTTTTTACCTTTTTGGGTATCATGTTATCTACTTTTATTACACCTACAAAAGCTAATTTTTAACCCTTTCTTCCATAATGGGCACATACTTCCTGGAGATTAGACTTCATTCCCTATTAGGTTAATCAATCCCACTTTTACATTTTTTTGTGAACATTAAATTAAACCACTTTTCACAATTAAATTTTAATCATGCAAAAGTCGGGTCGAAATGTTAAAAAAAATCCTTTTGTAAGCGAAATCTAATATTTCCTTTTAAAGCGGTGATTTTAGGCAGGAAACAGGACTTAGAAGATAAAGAGTTGTAGTCCTTTTAGACAGCATGACCTATTCTTCTATTCTCTCTTTTGATATAAACTTAAGCATACATCAGGACAAGGGAGTAATACTGTATACAGAGTGATCAGAGGTACAGTAGATTAGTACTACGAGGGCAGTGAAATAATAATGGCTTACTGGTGCCATTATGGCTTACTTATATGTGCCAACCCCGGTCAGGAAAGATAGACTAGGTTCTCACCTCAAATACTCTCTTGCTACGGTTATTTTAATAACAACAACAAAGAGAGAGAGAGAGATAGAAAGATCCCCCTGTTTCTAAGTAATTGAAAGAGAGGATCTGTAATTCACCGTGGATCTATTATCCTTTTTCTACCTTTTTAACAATCACTTTATATTTTACTATTAATATTTTTTAAAATTATTACTTTATAGATGCGTTGCCGTTCCAACCAGTGACAATACTAAGTAGATTTATTTATGTGCGAGTTATAATGACTAAAGCATAAATATAAGCATTAAAGACTTGGGAAACCAAAGACAAATAACCAGCGTTGACCTTTAGCTTACTGACTAGAAGAAAACTATAAACACCTCTTATAACGGGAATTTGAACAAAGAAGCAGAAAATTGCTTTTTCCTCTTTTCAGGTGATTAGAAGATATGGTCTGAGGTTTTCCTCGACCGTACGTGGAGTTCCTATTCTTGTAATTAAAATAACCGTTCTTCTTGTTTTCCTTCATTAGCAGTTAAACTATCCATTACACATGGGATGAATAGAACAGGGGAGTGAAACGATTCATCAAATGATTAGAGCAGAGACAAAATAATCGATCCGGTGTAGTCGAATAATAAATAGTCGAAAAAATAGTCGAATTTACAGGGTGCCACTGAAGTCCCTTACCACCCTTTTAACTACAGAATGGCTGCAGCTATCTTCATAAAAGTGGTGTCTAGGTATGGTAAAGTGACTATGCGCTACTGGATGAAACCACTTATAACGCCACCTGGTGGAAAACGGTGGAGTTAGCATTATTATCTTTAAAACGGTACAAGATAGAGGAAAAAAGTGAATTACAAAGTTGTGTCGAATCATCGATTTAGTACAAAAAGATACCTTATGGTCATGAATGCTAAAACAGAACGCTTGAAATGCACATTTGTTTGTTTGCGGCTTCCGAAACTGTGACGTCACGAAACTTGAACGAAAGGAGAAAAGATTATCTTTCGGACGAAAAACGAGTCCCTAATATGGCAAGGGTCCAGAAGGTTAGCTGACCTAGAGAAGTTTGAACATCGAAAATAAAAGTATCTTGTAATAACTAGTTTTTTATTTCCCCTTTCTAAGAATGTTTTGTCACGTGTCAGTGTGGAAATCGCGAACAAACAAATACTTGTTTTAAGCGTTCTGTTCTAAGCATTTACGTCCACAAAGTATCTTTTTGTACTAAATCGATGATGCTCTACAACATTGTACTCACTTTTTCCCTCTTTCTCGTACCGTTTTAAAGATAATAACGCTAACTCCACCGTTTTCCACCTAGTGGCGCTATAAGTGGTTTCATCAACTAGCGCATAGTCACTTTAGCTGCAGCCATTCGGTAGTTAAAAGGGTAGTAAGGGACTTTAGTGGGCACCTTGTATATTGTGCCGTCGGTAAGCAAGGGTAAAAATTCTACTCGTACAGCACCTGTATCACCCCTATGGAAAAGGTTAAAGCAGTGGCGTAGCGGTCGGGGAGCAAGGGGTGTACAGATGCTCCGGACCCCAGTCTTATGAGGAAACATGGATAAAAAACACAATGCGTTTATGTCACTTTTAAAAGCAAAACATTATGAGGGGCAAAATTTAATATCACGTACGGCCGCTTTCACATTTGCAAAGCCACAGATGACGATTGGGGGGGGGACGAAAAATTATATTATTCACTGGGCGCACTTACCCTCTCTACGCCGCTGGGTTAAAGCAGACGTATCTCCGGAATAAAATTATACATCCTATGAACAGGAGTGGCGTTAAAGTTTGCCCGACGGAGGACCCAGTCTCCCCTACAGGGGTTCACGGTCTCCCCGACAGGGGGGCACGACCTGCTGTACAGGGAGATGAGTGTAATGAAATTGGTCTCAATTTTTCCCCAAATCTTTATTTATCAACTAGTTGAATACCCCTACAAAAATTTTCCCCTACTGCGTACAAAATTTTCCCCCTACTACATACAAAAATTTTTCCCGACAGGGGGGCCCTGGCGCCCTATCCGCCCCCTGTCGTCACCCCTTCCTATGAAATGCTAAGCTTGCTTCAATCCCCAAACAAAACCAGTGACCAAACATGGCTCTTCTTCCCGACTCAACCTCCTCCCCTCCAATCGGCAGCCAATTAGATACTCGGCTTCCAATCTTATCCCTCAGTAACTAATAAAAGACGGGCCAAGGAAAAAGATTACCCCTATCTCTCTTAATTCCCTCCACTTCTCTATTGGTCGACCTCCATACCGATAAAAAGGACCGCCCTTATCGGACTGGACGGTCAACTCCTGGTGATTCATATGTCCGGTACGCTTGACCGGTCCGAAAGGAGTGGAGGGGAGGGGGTGCCGGAGGGTTGGAAGATAAGGCTTCCGGAAAGGGAAGAAAGCCGACTTCCCTTATCGGCCAGCAAGGCGAAGGTAGCATTAATTCATGAGTTCCACTATGAGTTCGTCAATAGAGGCGAGATAAACAGATGAATGGACAGGGGGTTACTTGTCTCGTTTCATCTCGCACTTTATCGGCATCACTCCCTTCAGGAGCGGTGATTTTCGCCTTTTTTTATTAATCCAATCCACCCTTTTCCTGGACCGATTGTTGGTTTCAATCGTCTCCCTTTTTAGCGCCGATGACGAGAAGGGTTGTTTTATGAAAAGCCTGGGTGGGGATGTGTGAGGTGTTTGCAGTTGCAGTGGCGAATCCAGAGGGGTGGCTATCGGGCTGCAGCCCCCCTCCCCCTCCCAGAGCTAGACCAGAATTCTTTATTTTATTTAAAATCACTTCCACTGTTTTTTTTTTCTTCTTAATCTCACTTCAAAAAAAATGAAAACATTTCTTCCTGGTTTTCGACAGGCTTGAAAGTTTTTCCACTTTTGTAGTCATTCCACTCATATTTGCAGCAATGAAAAGGTCAAAATCATGTTTTCGCTAGTTATTTCATTGTGTTTTTTGTTAAATTATCGAACGTATTGTAGTGTTCTTTACGATTCTTATTGTAAGGTGAGCAAAGTCTGTAAAGTTGAAGTGTTTTGGTTTGCGTAAGTCATAAGATTTGACATTCGTCACGATGATACAAAACTTTTTATACCTCAGCCCCGAACTAAATCCTGGATTCGCCACTGGGTGTTTGGGTTTGGCGTAGGCGAGAAATCGTTATCGATTTATTTATTGACAATTATTTGTAAGTCTGTTTTTTTTTTTAAATTTAATTTTTTTATTGACAGTGCCCTTGCTCAGACTTTTTTGTAAGCACCCGCATGTTGTTGTCACTGCGATAAAAAAAAAAAAATGTTTAGTAGATATGCACACAGCTGAATGTTTCCGATAAACATCACTAAAAATCTTATAACCAAAGCTGCCTTTTTCACTGAGGAATTGTCACTAATGCTTCTTCATTTTGATGTTTTCCAGATATGATTGCGGAAACTATTATTCGAAGAAAATGGTGTGAAATAAAATAAAATAAAAATTTTCACATTGTTCTATATTTGGTCAATCTCAAATTATAAAGCAAAGCAAACCACTACCCTCGGCGGGACTCGAACCCGCAATCCCCGGTTTAGGAGACCGATGCCTTATCCAATTAGGCCACGAGGGCTCGGTGCAGGAGACAGGCAGACTATTACTATTCTTCATAGGAACGTACCATCGTGCCGTAAGTTCATTACTCCTATTGATTTCTGTTCAGATTCCATGATACATTTGTATATTCACAAATTATTCATTCCATGATACAATTGTGTATGATACATTTGTGAAAGTAATGTCTTCCTGCAATGAAGTGGCTATGCGCTATCACCTGGAATTGATCGTAGAGCTCCTAGAGGCGAAGGAAGGTTGAGATTTTATCTCAAAAATATGAGAGACAAAGAGAAAAAGTCAAATGCAAGAATGTAGAGATGGACCATTTTAATATAAAAGGTCCATGTACAGATACTTAAAATGAATTAAAAGCCCTGAAGCGATGGACACTTTGAGCGCACATTTCTGTTGTTACTCTTCAAACTGCAGATTAGTTTTTTGTTAAATATGTAATTAAGTCAAATTATTTTTAATTAAAAAAAACAAAACAAAAATAAATGGCAGAGATAAATAAATATTATATGTCCCAAATAGGATGTGTTGTTTAATTAGGAGGATTGGAGATTTTGATTGTAGTATTGAACATTATTGTAAGTTAAATTTTTGAGCTATTAAAATTTTTATACGATATTTTTTATTAGGTGGAAACTTATTGAATTGGATAGCCCAGCTTAGTTATCGGTTTTCTTTCTGAAGGATACTGGTATTCATTTTGGTTATATTTAAGATTGAATTATTATATTATATTTGATAGAGGAACAGTTCTATGAAATTAAAGCGAACAGCTCATCATATATCTTTATTATCACAACTCTATAGTTTGAGACATTACAGGGCAAAATTTTCGAAAGCATAAGTTAACGCAGTGCTGAATCTCTTTCTGCAGCTGAGGACAGCCGGAGTTTGGAGTCGCACCAATTCGTTCCTTAAGCTGGAGTATTTTTTCAGACGAATAAACTCAAATCAAATTAATTTTCATAGTTCTTCTTCTCGACAATTTACCATAAATATAAGGTTCAAAAAGGGCCATATTTGCAATAGGGCCAACCTAGGTCATGGCCTAGGGTTCAACAAAAGAATGGCGCAAATATAAAAGAATCAGTGGCGGCGATTGGGTGGAAAAAGTGAGGGGGGTCAGAAAATTTACAGATATCTAAAAGACCAGGAAGTATAGAGGGTAGACAACAAAATTTAAAAATTTAGTTAAAAAATTAACTAGTTTTCCCGAACACTATTGTTTTTTTTTTTTTTGTAATTCCTAGTTTTAGGCAGTTAAAACGGAATAAAAATTTAATTTTTCCCTGAAAAAAGTAGGAGGGTGACTTCCTCCCCTCGCCACCCTGACTCGCCGCTACTGAAATAAATTAGTATAAAACATTTACAAATTTCAGTATTATTCTGGAATACAAAATATTGTTTTTAGCACATCCATACCTATTATGTAAACTGGTGGCACATTCACGGTGCCCATCTCTATAGTTGCGGTAAATGCACGAGGGGAGAAGGAGCAGAATTAAGGCCCTGTGTCTCCGCAGGGGGCATGTGGGTTACTATTGTTACAGTGGAATCTCCCTATAACGAAATCGGTTGGTTCCACTTGAAAAATTCGCTATAGAGAAAATTTCGTTATACGGAGATTAGAGATTTTTGCAGTTATTTAAGTAAATGTTATAAACCTTTTAGTTGTGCGATAAGTTCAAAAATATTTAATTATGACTTTCAATTAAAAATGAAGTAATATATATTATAAATTTGTTAAAATTATACTAATTTTTATTGTATAAATAAAATGCTCAAAATGAAGACAATTCACCAACTTAGAGAATAATATGTACTAGTACGGATAAACATAAAATGCGTATTGTCACATCCATTTGCTGTTTCCACCCCCACTCCACCCCGATTCTTGGAATCTTGACTCGTAGAAATGTTGCTCCCTCTGTAGAAGCCCACTTCCCCACAACTGCATTACCCTTCACATAGCATTCTATTGTTATGTGTTATCGCTGGAATGAACAATGCGAGTGGTTCCAGAAACAGGCACGTGTGAGCGATTTGTTTGCACAGAAATTAGCAACTTTCTTCAAAAATGACAAAATTCGAAAAGCTAAAGGTCTGAAAAAATTCGTTATAGGGAGACAACCACTTCGTTATATGGAGAATATTTTGAATGTTATTTAACATTCCGATTAAAAATTTCGTTATAAGGAGAAATTCGCTATAGGGTGACTTCGTTGTAAGGAGACTACTGTATTTTTATAGCTTCAACAACACAAATCAGCTAGTGTGCACTTAATCTGGTCCTGGGCGCAAACCAGCTATGTCACTTATTTTAAAGCAATACTACGGCTTTAGACTGCAAGCTCCAAGTTTACCAAAAACAAACCATTGCACTTGAGTACTTTTTATAATAAACTTGACTTTGAAAACATTTCCATTCATTATAGTCGAAAATACGTTTAATCTTCAGATTTTATCATACGACGTAAAATCTCAATTGTCTGATCTTAAGTCTTTTTTTTAAAAGTCATGTGAGAATAATTAATTGCTAGAAACAAGGTGTATTACATTCACTAAATTATATGAAGGCAACCAGTTGACTTTAGTCATTGCAAATACATTTTTTGCGTTCTCCTTTCTTAGATTTTCCTTACAAATACTTGTATTTTGTAAAAAACATTTATTTTTGACAATATGTTTTCAAAATGATATCAAAATATAGTAAGGTTGTGAATTAATCCAATTGTTTTGCACTCAGTTGTTTTAAATTAGGACTCCGATTATATAAATTAAGACAAACGGAATTCCTAAACCGATATTAGATCTAAGAGTAACGTATTTTAAATTTATATACGGCCGCATATTCTTTTGTTTTCTCACTCAATGAAGCGATCTAAAACTGAAAATAGCTACTTTCCGCATTTATGACCGAACTACTAAAGAGTAATTTAATATGCCGTAAGCAATGTACTGGTCGTATCAATACCTTATCATCATCAAAAACGCATAGAAAAATCCACTATAAAGCTAAATTAAATAACATTTAGCGGGAAATGTTAGCACATTAGCAGTAGCTCATATAAACTGAGGAGTTTGCTTTATAAAAGGTGTCACTAAATATTTAATGCCTGTCTAGTTAAATTATATTTTCTTATCATTTTAGGAGTACAAGTATAAAAGTCATTTAGGAACATACCTGATCCTTGTTTACTTAGAGTTTTTTAAAAATCATTCCCAGTGGCGGACTGGATCTGAAAATATTGCTTGCCAAGTCCACAGTGTCATAATATATATATTTTTAATTTTATTTATTTTAAATGCAATAAATTAAAGTTAATATAATGTATTACTAATCAAAAATCTGTTGTACATATAATTAATTATAGTTTACAAATATTATACATATTATTGGAAGTGAAATTTACGATTGAATTGGAAATAATTTTGGTGGGAGTATAGCATAGTGTATATTTGGAACTATATTGTTATTTTGAGATTGTTTTAACGAAACTGAAAATTCTGTGTGAGAGAGCATAGGAAATTTGCTAGACAAAGAGTTCTTTCCTTCCCATTTCTCTTTCTTGCACATAACACATCTTGGGGGCCCCATATTTACTGATGTGCAAGGGGGGCCCACTTGCCAACGGGCACGCTGGCAACCTGGCCAGTCCGCCACTGATCATTCCTAATAACAATAAGGAGAAAAAGAAATGTCTTAGTTGATCTCATTCATTTATTTATTTTGGGGTAGGATGTTTCGTAAAAGAATAACGTGAAAATAAAACTTTATGTTCATCATGAGACGCAACTTTTTGTAATAAATTTTCTTAACAATAAAAAAAAAGAAGTAAGCTTTATTATTTTAGAATACTCAAAGTTGAAATGAAATTCTGATTCGGAGAAGATGATAGGCTGAGATACAGTTATTTTTGCTTTTGGTTGAGCCAGTAACGCCATCTGTATTTAATTATTGGAAACTACGATTAAACTCCTAAGTAACAACATTTTGTGCAATACTTTTTTGATAGTATCCAGCATTTAAGAGAATTATTGTGAAATATATTTGTGAAAGTAGTGCCTTATGATAATTAGGAATATTTTAAAATATAGATATTTTTGAATGTCTTTTCTGTTCTAAAACTAAATATGGAGAGCATATAATGCAATGAAAAAGAAATTTTTAAACGGAGCTTAATATTTCCTTGAAGCTGATGAAAAGTACGCCATTTTTTTTTGAACTATGTATTTTAGACATCTTTAATGCATTGTGAGGTTATTTCGTCTATACAAATGCAAGCTATCGAATACTGCATATAATTTTTTGATACTTTCAATAGTTTGCATCTGAAAGTTTTGTCAATAATTTGCTTTTCAAGTGTAAACGTAAAATAAAGTCAAATCAATAGTAACAAGACTCCTTGTTCCCGTTACAGTCTATGGTACGCTGAATAGTAATATAAATTACACAACATAAAGAGATTTCTTTCTTTCAAGTTTCCACTATTAATTTCAGATCGACTTTTCTTACAGTGGTGTAGGAAGGGTAAGTTGTGCTCGGGTCATAATATCATCTTTTCACCCCGTCCTCCACCCCCGGTCATCATCAGCAGCTTGTGTAAACGATGTCCGGGGCATGATATTTTGCCCCTTCAGTGGCGTAGTGGCCCGAGGGTAAGGGGTATACATGCCCTGGGCGCAGTGGCGGACTGGCCAGGTTGCCAGCTTGCCCGATGGCAAGTGGGCCCCCTTAACATAAAACAATTCGGGCCCCCAGGATATGTGTCGAATAAAGATCTTCAAGACCATATTAAGAAATTCATTGTCTGAGGAGAACTTGGAATTCCTGTACGTTGCTATGAAAGGAATTTCTAGATGATTTGGATGTAGAGTACTTATTAACAGATTTGCACAATCATCTAGTGGATACTGTGTTCAAATGTTTCCCGAGTTTCCATTAATGAAGTGGACCAAATGTAATACATTTCTGTACATTTGAGTTGTTAATCTTTGACAGTTAGAATTATTCTTTTAAAAAATTTTTTAAATTGGTAAATAGTTTGCACTTTATTTTCAGTTTGGTTAAAATATTTTCAATATAACAGTATAGTTCCAAAATTACAGTATGCTATACAACCACCAAAATTATTTAAAATTTAATCATAAAATTACATTTATATTTGCTATTTATTACTTTCAATAATACGTGTATACTGTATTTAGTAATATATATAATAGAGTTTTAGATTAGGAATAGATTATATTAACTTATTGATTTTAATTTATTATATTTGTAATAAATAACATCAAAAAATATATTTGAGATGGTGACGTAGATGTGATAGGGGCCCCCATTGTCTCATGGCAACCACTCTTTTCAGACCCAGTCCGCCATTGCCTGGGCGCCAGTCTTAGGGGGCACCATGGAGACAAGGCAGACCCTATTGCGTTTATGCCAGCTTTTAAGTCAAATAACATTAGGGGCTGGGAAAAAACCATGTTCCGGACGAAATTTACCCTTGCTAAACCTCTGATGATGGTTGAGGGACGAAATTATCATATTATGCCCAGGGCGCTACTAACTTTTGTTATTCCACTGGCCTCTTTATCGTGTTTGACTTTAAAAAGTGACATGAGTGAATTAACGTTTTGTCATCGTGGCCAGGGCGTAGCGAGGGCAAATGGCACACGAGGAATAATATGATATCTTTTTTGCTCCAAATGTCATCAGTGGCTTGACAAGCATAAATGGCGCCCAGGGCATGGTATTTTTAGATCCCTCATTTTTTCTTTTATAAGGGGTATAGACGCAAGAATTTTTTGACTACATGACGCCCCATAAAACTGGCGGCCGAGGCATGTATACCCCTTGCCTCCCGATCGGTACGCCACTATTTGGATATCGAAATGTCACAAATGTACGGCAAAAGTTTAGGATGCCCACTAGCGTCTCAATAACAACTCCCTTCACTAGGGGATGGGCGAATCTAACGCAAGCAGGCACGGTAGGGAGGTTAGGTATGTCCTCCATAAACTTAACAATGTCTTTTGAAGCAAGCCCTCGTGGCCCAATTGGATAAGGCATCGGTCTCCTAAACCGGGGATTGCGGGTTCGAGTCCCGCCGAGGGTAGGCGTTTTCCTTTGCTTTATAATTTGAGGTTGACCAAATATAAAACAAGGCAAACATTTTTACGTTTTTCCGACAGAATTATTTAATAAAACCAAGACTTTTTTTTCATGCGTTACGAATTTCTTAAGCATAGCAACGATTAGTAAAGGGTTTTATATTATGTCTTAATAAATGGTAAATTCTTGAACCTCATTTCAGTCACTTTAATCCAACTGTACTCCGAAGTACAACCTTTTGCTTGAACTGAAAATGAGTACAGAATTTAAACAAATTTAAAGCAACAACCATAGAATTGCTTCTATAGTGCTGAATTACCTCATGAATAAATAATGCATAGATTGTTGTGCACGAAAATCCTGCAGCTAAGAAGATATCGGGTATCACGAATCTCAATATCGATTGATAGTGGACTGCAGTTACCGATTATGTGATTATTCCCGCTGCAGATTGATTTCCAAAAAATGGTTGATCCATTTATGAGACTGAACTAAGCCCGGACATTTAGTACTATCATCATTAATTAAAAGTTTGATTAATCGGAAGAATCCAAGGCTAGCGATCTGCATATACAAAAGTTTTACGTGGCAAAACTTAACAGAAAATTCAAAATTTTGTTCTCTGAAATATTTGGAAATTTTATGACATTTGGCAAGTTGACGATTTCAACTGGGAACCATTTTTAATAAATTCAGTTTTTATGGCAAACACTTTTTATTTGCATGTATTATTAGAATGGCCTTTCATTTTACGCTTAATTGGACAAATCTTTGTTTCTATATAATCAAAATTATTATGCCATTTTTAGAAAATAAAACAAAAGTGTCATCTTACCCTGGTACCGGGACAAGAAAACATTAATGATAAAAGCGAATACATTTTTATTCTTAGAAAGTATAGACACTACACAAATTAATTAAATATCGTTAAGTATTTTTTCTTGAATTATATGATGAAAGGATTATTACATTTAAAGTTTTAATTCACAGTAAATTATTATAACACAAAATAAGAGCTTTTCATTAAGAAAATTATACTCAAATTTTTTTTCGATCAAAGCATGAACAGCCCTCGTGCCATATATCATTTGAAACACTCGATCCATTCTTCTTATGGAGGATCAACATTGTTCTCATCAAAAGTAGGACACTTTACTATACTTTCTTTGAAAGCTTGAGCTGACACCTGGAGTTCGGAGGCTTCTTAGTTTTTTACAGGAATCAAACTTCAGTTTCTTTATAACATGTTTTGCGTTACAAGTCTCTTGTCCTTGTTGCTTTAAATTATCTGGCTCCACCTCCTGTGCTTCGTCCTGTACTGACATTTCTTTCATAGGAACACTTGTTAAAATATTTTCTGTAGGTCTATCTCCTTAATACATGTTGTGGAACAGTTTGTGGACCACGTAGCTCAAGAAAATCACACAAAAATGAAAAAATGCATATGAAAACCAAAAGGAAAACAGTAAGAAGCACTTGCGGCAAGATAACGAGGTCATCAATTTGCCCCAGTCATCTTGCCCCTATCGGAAGTGTTAAAACTTTTTAATTCTTGCGGCAAAATTAACAAATATAAGATACAAACAAATAGTGAAAAGCATATTGTATGTGATAGTATTAAAAGTAGTAAGATAATAGTGAAAAGCAGGTTGTCTAGGGTAGTTATCTATAACAAAGGTTAACCAAATTATTTTACCTAGTAGTCCACGAGATCATACGCTAAATGTCTTGAAAATTACAATAAGTCAGGCAAAATACACGAACATTATATAACCCAGTGGCTGCAGTCCCCAAAGCTAAACCAGAATTCTTGATATTTTAAAAATAACTACACCTGTTTGTTCTTAGTATTCTTTGGGGGAAAAACCCCATGGAATTTTGTTAACAGTTAATAATAAGCAAAATTTGAACTATTTTCTATATCTATCATCATAGTCAGGTCTTCAAAAATTTCACTTAGATATTTTTTCGGTTTGCTTAAGCACCTAATATATGAGCTTAAGATAAAAGAGAATTGATGATAATAGATTAAGAAAACATCTTCCATCCAGTAAAATTTCGAGACGACACATCGATATAAAATTTTTATGATATGAGGCCCCCCCCCCCTCCCAATCAAAATCCTGGATTCGCCACTGATATAACCAACAACGAAATGGCGGCAGCAGCTTCACTGTGCGAGTTTTTAGTGTCCAGCAGCTAGTTATCCGTAAGATGGTGAAGTATGGATAGTATGACTTGAAACTAAGTCATTCGTCATCTTGCTCCGCTCAGTTTGGTCCGATCTTCCCTATATGCAGTAAAATCTCTCTTATTCGGCACCAACGGGATCTCGCCGATATCAGATAAGATATTTTACCAGATAATTGAATATTCGTTTCTAGAACTTACCTGCTCACGTTTTATGATGTCATCTGAAGAAGTTGCAGCCTGATAAGTCCGTTGGTCATGCTTTTTGACCTATTAGACGCTGTTAAATAAATAATATCGAAAATCGGACTGATTATTTAAAATTAAAGCACATGTAATTCCATATTTTAGAAAATCAAGATTCAACAACATATTAAAAGTACCGTACATATTATCACGTGACAGCTACCATTTCTGACTGTAATGACACGCAACTTCGAATATCTGCCTGCTTATAAGATTGTCAGAGGAGCTAAAAATCCACGAACTTTATAATATCACGTGCTGACTTTTATAAGATTGCTCGGCAAATCTTATGAAAGTCTGCAATACTTCTTCAGCTTCCTTTCACGTAACTTTCTTGGTCTGAGTTAGCGGAGAAGTGGAGACGGAACTCCGCTCCGGTACAGATTACTTTTAAAAAAAAGAGAAATAAATATGAAAAAAAAAAAAAATGACGGGAGGCTGTCTTTTTCAAAAGCCGCTGATGTTAAAGGCGTAGGACTACTTTGAAAACTTTAGGGCTTTTTTGTAACTTCTGTTGTTACCCTTTATCTCTAAAATAAGACATTATTTATGTTTTTAACATGTGTAGTTACCGAGATAGAGAGGATCTCCCATACAACGTTTTATGTGGCGTTTTGGCGCGTGAATCAAATTCCTTCCTGAGACCCCAATGGGGGGAACGCAGTCCTACATTAAAAATTGTAAAGTACCTTCTTAAAACAGCGTGTTCTTCGTTTTATCCTTACCTTCGAAAATATGATTGGTATTTTAAATTAATAAAAGTAATGGAATGGGTGAAACATATAGTTTCAGTATATTCATTGTTTCGTTGTATTATTTCACGAAGTTCTGAACCTGGAGAAAACATTCCACATTTTAAATATGAAAAGAAAATATTTTATTTTGAAGTGATCTGCTTACCCTCCCTATCACCCCTCTCCATTTTTCCCTTCAACCCCTGCCCCTGTCAACAATACCACCCAGGGTAGAGAGTCACGGCACTGCTTAATTTACCATTGCGCCACTGATTTGAGTCTTGGACGCGAGACCATGGAACAAGGCTTAACAAACGAAAATGTTCCCTAATTGATAGACTATTCGGCATTTTTTTTAATCTAATAGGCAGAGCCGGATTAAGCTTGTTGGGGCCCCCTGGCGCTGCATTTCTTGGGAGGGGAGGGGTCTTTGAAACATTAAACAAGTATTTGTCCATTTTGACATATTAATCATTACGTTTTAAAATATATAGTTTTTAGTTCTTTTAATCATTATGATTACGTTTTTAAGAATTATTACTACTATATTGTATAATTTTTAGAATTAGTTTAATTAATATTTGTTGATAATTAAAACGCTTGGAATTCAGCCATTTTATTTTTATCTCCTAAATACGTGTACATAAATACAAGGATTAGGAAGTTAAGGATTCTTTACATGAAAGGAAATGTAACTGGCTCTTTCTTGGCAAAATTAATTAGCGCATATTACTAATGAATAAATAATTATTGTTTTGTAAACACATTTTATTTCAAGAAACTAAAAAGAGAGTTGACTTAATACTAAAATATGATAAAATATGAATGATAAAACAACATAAAAAATGAAACTACATTTTGGCCCCGCACCCTTTTTTTAAATATGGGCCCCCTGTTGGGCGCCTATTGCGCATTGCCTTTTATCCACCCCTGATACTCTCCCTACCTCCCTTAACTTTCGGATTTAAATTTATCCTTCAGAAGTGCCATTATTTAATATTGTCGGTTAATTGGGTGTCAATGACCAGTGGCGTAGCTAAGATAAGCGCCACTCTTAGCAAAATATGAGTTTTTCGCCCCCAATCATCATCAAAGGCTTAGCAATACTACATGGAGCCCGGGGTATTGAGATGATTTTTCGACTTGTAATCATATTTAGCTTAAAAAGTGACATAATCGTATTAATGTTTTATCTCTCTGAACCGCTAAGATTGGCGCCCGGGGAATCCATATCCTCCTTGTCCTCTGGTCGCTAAGCCACTATCAATTACGAGAGATTTTGATGTATTTAGTTGAGTTTAGCTTTCATAAAAATACAATTACAAGCTTGTAATCATTTCTTTTAAAACACCTTTTTTATGTGTCATAAAATTTCCAGATACACTGCTATAAGTACACCCGGCTTTAAAATTTTCGCATCCACTAAAGTAACAAATATCCCCATCCGCACTTTCCATGCAAGCGGGCATACAAATAGCATTTCTCTTATCACGGCATTCGATTTCGCTGGAAAACGTTCGAAGCAAAACGGAATATATTTCACGTCACTAAAATCTGTAAACCCGAAATTCTGCGACAAAGTCGCGGATACGAGGCAAATATTCCATTGTTTTTCGAGCAAGCTCCTCTTCGCTTCACCCTGAAAAACAATGGCCATCGTAAAAAACAAATATTTTCAACCATTTCAAGAAGATCATTTATTTATGGTGAGGGAAACTGGAAAGTGGCATGAGTCAGGTTGCTATTTCGAAGAAAATGTCATGTAGTAGGAAAGAGTTTTGGGGTTGAATCCAAGAACGTCGAATTAGATTTTATAAATAATTATTTAAATAAAATAAAAATTTTAATATACCACGTTTTTAAAACGGACTAAAAAGTATAAAATAATTTCTTTTAGCCTCATACAGATTTATAACCCCATACAGATTTAAAACGAAAAATGTGGGGCGCATGCAATAGATAATTGATGCATAAATAGTTTATTTAAGTCACTAACAATTTTATTGCAATGGAAATGATATGAACTGTTATGCCAGTTTTCTCAACGACAGCTACTCCTTACTATTAAATATTGCATGAGCCCCACGTTTTTAGTTTTAAATCTGTATGGGGTTATAAATCTGTATGAGGCTAGAAGAAATTATTTTATACTTTTTAGTCCGTTTTAAAAACGTGGTATATTTAAATTTTTATTTTATTTAAATAATTATTTTCTACTTTTTAGTCTTGTGTGTATGAAATTTTGCAATCGATTTTAAACATCTTGATGAGATTATGACAGAGACATGTGGCAAAATTCAAGTTTATTTTAGCTTCTCTTCACCTGATCATAAATAGAAAATTGTTATTTTCCTGAAAAATCACGTTACGTGACGCAGAGACCTTCGTGAAAACAACTAGCAACTGCGCAACATTTTACTTTTTTTCCCCTCTAGAATTTCACGGCAAACAAATTATTGTCACTCTGGTATAGCAAACTCTCCCCTCCGAACTTCAATCCACTTTTCGAAGTTCCCCCACCCCGCGAAATTTCGTGGAATTCACTTCTACAAATAACTCAAGATTTCCCCCTTCTCGCTATTCACGAGTGACACCTGGACAGCGCCATCTATCGAAGCTCTGGGTGGGTAAAACACAAAATATGAAATAAAAAATTAACAGATAAACAGACAGACAAGAAAGCGAATTAATATTGCATTGTCATCTACTAGTTCTGAGCTATGTTTAAAGTTTCAAGTCTCCAGCTCATCGGGAAGTTAGTTCAAAATTGATTGCAAAATTTGTACCGAACAGACAGACCAGAAACCGAGTTAATAAAAAAGTGGTAAAAAAAAAAAACTTAATTTTACTTTATATATAAGGCTCGTTGATTATTTGCATTCATCATCCGATACGTTTCATCCTGAACGATATCTACTCACAAAATGATTTTAATTTTTAATCAAACAATTCTGAATTGGGATAAGGAATTTTAAACGGTCAACAATCTACCAGCGTCAACGATAGCTGACGAGTTTGAACTAAGCCCTTTTTGTGAAGCACTTTTGCACCACACTCCCGAAGCACTTTTTGTG
>BGPR01000092.1:462643-489072 GCA_013235015.1 Araneus ventricosus | reverse complement strand
ATATATATATATATATATATATATATATATATATATATATATATATCAGATGAAATGAAGGAAAAGCTTCTAGGTAAAATGGCAGAAAGATGTTAGGCTTGTTTTTTTAGATCTCAAGAATCTCACAACAGCAATTACTGATGAAGTCAACAAGATCATGACTCTCTTCTGCTTAAAATAGATTAATTAGCATCGTGACATGTGGGGCATACCTTTATGGAATTCTGGTGAACCGATGGTCAGAACGAAATGTCAGCCTTGAATCCCCCTCCTCCTCAAATTCTTCTTCTTGGGCATCTTCTTGTGGAGGCATCTGAAATATAACGCTTACAGATGACGACCAGCCATAACCGACAAGTTGAGAGCAGCAATTGAAAGAGATTTGCTCAAACATAAACTGATATGACTGGCAACTTTTCGGCATGCAATATTATGAAAGCCTGGAGAGAAACAGCGAGCGGTCAAAAGATTCTATACTTGTATTAATTAGCTTGAGTCATGAAATTTAGATCATTTATAGATTCTTCAAGTATCAATATTGTTACAAAATCGTATTGTGAGTGTACGTGAATGCAGTCCAATAAGCAGGATTTAAAAAATAAAACTCTTTATTTTACAAATATTCTAAGCAAAGAAACGTAGCACAAGTATTAACACAGCACTAGTAAAAATTCACAACAGAGACTACCAATAAATCTCAACACAGCGCTCAAAGGTTTCTTGTTAGCTCACCAGCTTGCTTGCTGATCAAAATCCAACTGACTCTTCTTGGCCTTAGAGCTTG
The DNA here is from genome assembly GCA_013235015.1 of Araneus ventricosus. Classification (NCBI taxonomy): domain Eukaryota; kingdom Metazoa; phylum Arthropoda; class Arachnida; order Araneae; family Araneidae; genus Araneus; species Araneus ventricosus. Next base: position 488,288 of record BGPR01000092.1, on the reverse strand, counting down.
CTTTTATACCTTTCAACAGGAAGTGACTTCATTACGTAGGAAGTGATGTAATCTCTAGAAAGTTCATGAAACCAGTAGAAATAGGTTGAAAGTTCGAGGTCCGTCTAGAAAATTCCTTTTGTCGCCAAGGACACCAAATTTATCGCCAAGTCGCCATGTTTAGCATCTCAGGGAAACGACTTTATAGTTTTGTAACAATATCAAGCGTTCTTCAAGTACCAAGTATCAAAGTGTGTACGGATGTTCGGACTAAGTGATCTAACTAATGACAAGAAAAATTTTATTCTCTTCTTGTTCAGAATTTCATGTGGTGAAGTGTAATTTAAATAAAATGTGTTCAGTGTAAAAGAGATAGCTAATGAGATGATATAAATAATATTAATATAATGAATAAATGTTAAAAATACCTCTGTGAAAGAAACTAACATCGTTGAGAAACTTGGGACGGATCTTTGAATCCAAATGTCAAACGTCATCAAAAATGATCCTACTGTAATCTGCTAAATATAATTTTTGATAGCAAAATAAAAAAAAGAAGAAAAATTGTAAACTGTTTCGAAAATTTTAAATTACATTCGGTCTTGCCAAAGATTCTAAACCTTAAAGTACACCCAAAATTAGAAAACGAAACTTCCCCAAACTCCATTAAACTCCATATTCGTCCTGAGATCCAATCGAAGTGTTTAGTGTTCATTATGAAAGACAAAACTAGTGAGATTATAAAAATAATATTAATATTGCAGGTATTTCGTCAAAGAAAGCAGCATCGTTGAGATTCTGATGAACATTTATATCTAAGTGAAGCGGTTTCGCTTGCCGAGCACAATTCATAAAATTAAGATAAAAAAAGAAACAAAGGTGCATACTGTTAGGAAAATCTTAAAATACGTACGACCTTAACAAATAAAGATATGACTAATAATATGTTTTAAATAATATCTATATTATAATTACTCAGATGAAAGAAATTAACAATGTTGAGACACTATTTGAATCTAACGGAACCAACTGCTATTTGTTAAGTACAATCTATAACATCAAGATAAAAACAGACAAAAAACAGAAAAGTGCCAGGAAAATCTTAAAACACGTACGACCTCAATAAATGAAGATATAACTAAGAATATGATTTAAATTATATCAATATTAACATTAAGCAGATGAAAGAATCTAACAAGACGACGTTGAGACACTGACAGACGTTTGAATCTAACGGAACAAACTGCTATTTGTTAAGTACAATCCATAACATCGAGATAAAAAAAAAAGAATATATAAAAGTGCCAGAAAAATCTTAAAATACGTTCAACCTCACCAAAGAATCCGAATCTTAAAGCACCCCAAAATTAGACAGCGGAACGTCCAAAAAACCCATTTCACTCCACTTTCGCCCAGAGATTCCAGCAAATGGGCAGGACGAACTCCCTAAACTTTACGAGGAATACACAACGCCCTATCCATATAAAATAAAATTTGCCGCCCGTATAAAAACGCCGCAAAAGCGTTCGCGCCGTTTTGAACCGTCACTCACATTTTTATTCGCACTTTCGCGGCTATAAAATAAAAATATATTCTCGGACGGTTTTACACCCCCTCCCCCCTCTGATAAATGTTCTCGATTTCCGTCCCCCACACCCCCCGGGACAAGTAAATATAGCTTATTTATCCCCGCATTCCGCACTCGGGGATTGGCTAGACAAGCACTGGTACCGCCGCCTGTCGCACTGCATTCCGCGTATAAATATAGAGAGTGAGATAGCGATATAGAGACGTATATATATTTATTTTTATATTGAGAGATATAGGCGAAATGTCACGGCTCGCCTGTAGGAGGAGAGAGAAAGTCGATTTTTAGAGCATTGTGGAAATTTCAATTTTCAATGAAGTCGGGCGCCGTTTTTCGCTTTCGTCGCCCGGCTTTTTATGAGTTTTATTTATTTCCCCCAGAGAAGATTTTGGACCACTTGCCAGCGATTAAATTGGGCCTCCCTCTCCCTAAAGGGGCGGTCTCCTTCGTTAGTTCCGCCACCAATGGGACTCAACCTCTTCCAACCGCTCGTATTGAGTGAAGTGGAACTTGTATCAAGCGACAACAGTAAAAATTAGAATTAAGAAAAAATGAGTCTAAAAAAGTACAAGAGAAAACGATATTTTTAGACTACAAGTGGCAGTACAGATTTATTTTTAATATTTAAGAACTTTAATAAACAGTACACAATTAATATATCAATAGCAAGCAATTTTAACAAAGTAATAGCTATAATTAAAAATTTAAGTTATATTTAAAATAATTTCACTAAATAAGTATGTCATTTCAATAATAAAACACAGCATTTTGAATGTAACAGCTGTATAACCTCTTCAAACTGCTCGTATTGAGTAAAGTGGGACATGTCTCATTCGACCACAATAAAAATTAGAATTAAGAAAAACTTAGTCTAAAAATAAGTGCAACAAGAGAAAACGATATTTTAAAACTAAAAATGGCAGTACAGATTTATTTTTGATATTTAACAGTTTTAATAAACAGTACACAATTAATATATCAATAGCAAACAATTTTAACAAAGTAATAGTTATAATTAAAAATTTAAGTGATATTTAAAATAATTTCACTAAATAAGTGCGTTATTTTAATAATAAAAAACAGCATTTTGAATGTAACAGCTGTACAATGAAATTTCAAATTACCCTTTTTAAGGCCGTGGTAAGTATACTTACCACCCAATTCATTAATTTTTAAACGCAAAATGTTTCGATGAAACACGAACGTAGATGTTCCGATTTCTGATTCGAACCATAATGAAGTGTTTTGACATGCTAATTAATGAATAATTTATAAAATTAATTAATAAAAATTAATGCTATCCAATACGCTAAATGATCTTTTTTCCTGAATTAATCTCAATTCCAAAGATATTTTATTATATCAGTGCTAGAAAATAATGGCACTTTAAAGGGTTAAACAAATACAATTCACATCTAACCTTTTCAAGGATTTTTAAAAAGTGAGAAATGTTTTATTGCTTTTTTTGACTGAATACTTTGAACATTTGAAACAATACATTTGCTTGAAACAGTAACGACATCCAGTAAATTAAACGCCTTAGAAGTCTTTCGCTTACAATCACTAAGAACACAAGACACTGACATATTTAACAAGCGAAAAAATTTCAAGAATTAGAATAAATTTTGACAATTTTAGTTTTGAGTTCGAATGAAACAAAATAAATAGGAATTATAGACGATATTTTAAAATTTTGTTAATAGGAAATTCAAGAAGCCAGAGAGAAAATTCGAACTTAAAAGCTCTGAATCAGCCAACTTCGAAAGTATTCATATATCGTTAGAAGACTAGATTATAGATTTCGTTTCACGGTCTTTTACTCAACTACTCGTTATTTAGATGGGAACTGAATAAAATCATCCACTCTTGGCTCCGAAGCAGGAAAACAAGACGAGAAAATGTAACATCAGTTAATAATAAATAAAATAGATTTGATTTTATTACAAATATGTCGTACATTTCATTGCAATGCTTTGAATAGTAGCTTCTTTACCCCTTTGTATAGAATCATTTATATGATTCGTCTATCGAGTTACAGAATTTTTTATATTGAAATCTATTATTAACAATATTTCTCAATATTGCCTTTAAGCAAAATACCCAATTTTGTCATCTAAAATCTTGAGATTAAGTCTGAAGCTCTAATGCCTGCTGTTTCCAATAAGATAACATACTGAAATTTTTATTAAATCAATTGACAACATATAGTTGGCAGCTTGAGTGCTGATAAGAAATAAAAATAAATTCATGTTTTTCACTTGAGGTTGCATCTTTTTAGCTTTATTTGTAAGCTGGAGAATACCGTATTTTATTTAACAATGTTGAAGGAAATTCCTTATGCGTATTAGTAATTATTAAAATTCATCTATGCTTGACATTATAGAATTTTATCAAGGCAATTTTTTTCTGAAATAAATTCCAGAGTTGTCAGTTGGTAACAAACTGTTTTTTAGCCATAAACCATACTTGAAACAAAATAGGATTTTTTAAAGTATTTTCCCCGTGTTTTATTCAAGAAATGAAAGTCAAAAATCGTTTTAAAATCAATTTTGTAATAGAAAGAAGTGATATTGCTATTTTCAAGATATCCGCATTTTCTACTCTGCCGAGTTCGGTGTCGCTAACCAAAATATAAGAACCAGGGGTTGCGCCAGTGGAGAGAACGGGGGGGGGGGGGGCCCCTCTTTCGGACATGCTGTTCCCCCTGGGGAAAATTTTTGTACCCCATTCACCCAACGAGGTATTCAACAAGTAGATAAATAAAGGTCCGGCGAAAATGTGAGACCAATTTCATTACACCCCTCTCCACGTACATAACACCACAGCATACCCCCGAACTCGGAGCCAGGACGGCTCCCTATCGGTTGGTTGGGTATGCGTGAAACTTTATTGAAAAAGCCAGAGCAAAAAAAAAAAAAAAAAAAAAAAAAACTTTTATATAAAGATACAAAAAACAGGACATTTAGAATAAAAGAATATAATATTTTTTTTAAGTTCAGTCTTTCAGGCCGTTGTGTTGTTGAATTTGAGAAGGTCGTGCCCTATGTATGGAAGAAGAGAGAATATGAGTACATAGGGTTAATTGGGTCTGAGGCTAGTTGTTGTCGCCATCTTTTGGAAATAAGAGTGTTTCGTTTTCCGCGATGATGTGGATGAGTTTTCTGATTTTCGCCCTAGAATTGCTGTTGTTCATAACTCTTTTCCACCAAAGTGGTTCTAGGCCAACAGACGGTTTTGTTAGGTTTTATGATGTTGTAAACAGGCAACTTGTAGCATAGTGTAAGGGGTTTCCCAGATTTCCGCAGCCACAGGAATCGCTGCTTCTGATGTTGAATCTTTTAAGGTATGTCGGAAATGGGCTGTGACCCGTGACGAACATTATTTCTGGCCTTTGCCATGGAGTAGGAGTTGTCTTGACTTTAGGCAAAACGTTGCGAACACCCCTGTCTGTTTCTCCATTGTCCCATTTTTTTTGCCAGCGGATGATGGACTCTTTTTGTAGCAGACTCTTGATATGGTTTCTTGGCGCTGGGATGTATGTGGGGATTCTTTCCTGTGTTGCCTTCTTGGCTTGTACGTCCGCCGCTTCATTACCGCTATATCCGACATGAACCCTAATCCATCCAAGTTTAAAATGTTTGTTGATTTCAGTAATATTTCCTGTGTTTGTTGGACAATAGGGCTCTTGGTGTCAATTGAATGGAAGCTCGACTCGCTGTCTGACCATACTTGTTGGTTGGTCTTGCTTGCCCGAAGACAAGCCTCCTGTATAGCAAGAAGATCTGCTTGGAAGACTGTGTTGAAGGGACTAAGTTGCGCCATCCATTCATATTTCGTTGTGCCCCTGTCAGACAGGCTCGAATGCTACTCCTGATGACTCTAACGCCAATACCACAGACTACTAACGCTCTCCGTCATTTAGATTAGGAATTTTATAAATTGTATAGAGCAGTCCAAGTGCAGTTCAATAAAAGAATTTTGAAATTGTGAAATCTTTGGTAGCTCTTGTTTTCTATCATGTGCTTTAATTCAAACGAGCACGATTTATTCGAAAATGATCCTGATTAAAAAAATCACAAAAATTTTCATGAACATTTATGAAACAATTGAATTGACTGAAATTTCTCTTTAGTTATCATTTACTTATTTCACTTCCATATCCATGCGTGTTCCTAGAGTCACGTAATTAATTTAGTTGGAAAATGTAGTAAATGTGTAAGAAATGCCGATTTTGAATCCTGCTGAAAACCTTAGAATAATTTTTGTAGCAATTTTAAGACTTAAACAAAGAAGATAACATATAACTAGCTAAAAATATTAAACTGGGATTTGTAATTGATGCAAAACTTTTTTCTCTCTGCAGTTTACTATTTGGTTCGTTGCTATTTAACTTTGTTTCGAAATAATGGGTTTTAGACGTAACTGGCATGGCCTAATTTTGTTTTGCATTGCCAGCTAAGAAAAGTTGCTAAGTCAATGTGCGTTACGTTACAATTTATTTTTAAGGTTGCAATCATTTGTTTTTTCGTATCAGAATAAATGGCCAATATCTTAAATCATATATTTCAGTCGTTTCCAATCCATTTTATTTGTTTCTAAAAGCAGAACATGCCACTTGGACCACAACCGAAAATAGATACGAAACGTCACAAAAACTCGCTGTGCCTGCCTATTATAATATGGCTTAAATTATTTATTTATTTAAAAGAAACGCACTCTACAGAGAGAACTCCAGTTACAGAGTGCAGAAACAAAATGGGCATCAAAAACACAGATATCTCAATCAAAGAATGCTAAAAATATTAAAAACACCTAATGGAACATCAAATGTTGAATACAGTCGTCATAAAAGCATTAAAAATATACCATATCATCTTCCACTATAAGGAAGTTATTGCCGATTGCAGACCTAAACAACTTGACCTGAGAATCAAAAACCTTATCTATGTATATTTCAGCATTCATAGTTACACTGGTAAAGATGTGAAGGTCAGGAAGGTAAGGAAACTTAACAATGACTTTTGAAGCAAGCCCTCGTGGCCCAATTGGATAAGGCATCGGTCTCCTAAACCGGGGATTGCGGGTTCGAGTCCCGCCGAGGGTAGGCAGTTTGCATTGCTTTAGACGTTGACGACGTTGATCAAATTTGAAGCAATGTAAACATTTTTGCGGCAGGCATTTTTTATTATATCTGCAGTTTGCTTTATCAGTTTAGGTAGATTGACTAGAAATCATGAAATAAATCTTCTTCCGTTTAATAAATGTCGCCTTCTGGGAAAATCAACTTTTTGCCGGCTTTTATTTAACTTGATTTGTTTCATGTATTTAAAGAGGGAGTTTTCTAATCGACTTCTCCCTCACTTCCTGATGTGCTAAAGTTATGAATTTCTATGCAGTTATGTGTTCCCGATGACTATATAATATTTTATATTTTCGAACTTAATATTTAATTAATCTATTAATTTAAATAAATTTTGATTCCATACGAGGGGCGCCACCTGGTATTGAATTTGAGAAAAAAAAAATGATTTCAAGATTCCGTATTATTTTAATAATGAATTACAAATTAAGAACGAAAGAACAAAAATAAATAAATAAATACATAAAATAAATAAATAAATAAAATAAATGAAATAAATAAATAAATAAAATGAAATAAATAAAATAAATGAAATAAATAAATAAATAAAATTAAATAAATAAAATAAATGAAATAAATAAATAAATAAAATTAAATAAATAAAATAAAACAAATAAAATAAATAAATAAATAAAATAAAATAAATAAATAAAAATAAAAATATTCCTACTTTTTAGTACGCTAATAAAAGTGCATATTTAAAAACTATCTTTATTAAGTTTATCATCCATTTTCTGTATTGCGATTTTCTTAATGTAGCAGTCGCAGCAGAAAATGTTTTGTTGATGAATTAAGAATGAGACGAACTATGCAAAATATATTATTATAACGGTAGAATTAAGCATTTTTTAAAAGATTTAATTTGTATGCTTGCTCCTTTTAGTTTATTGAAACAATTATTAAAAAGAAGAGAACTCTCTTCACATGCCCTTGAAAACTGTAAGAATTTTTTTTAAGTATAAATTTTTTTGTCGTCGATAATTTGAATTCAGTATCCATAACAATAAATTCGTGTTTTTTTAAAAAATGTTATCATTTCTCTCTGTAACTTTAGTTGTTTGATCATATATAGCAATTTGATAAAGTAAATTTCTGAATGGAACATTACGGGACACATTACAGTTCAACTCTAAAAAAAAAAAAAAAAAAAAAAAAAAAAAAACTATAATTTTACAAATTACAGTTTTAGTTCATCTAAAACGTTTAGTAATTATTCTGTTGGATACTCATATTTAGGGTTACCATAATTCTTTTAGTTGAAATCTGGATACTTCGGGGAGGGTTGAATGGTCTTGGGGGGGGGGGGCAAAGTATACTATGAAATTCTAAAAGCTGCACACCAACGACTCTCTTTCATAACACTAGCACAGAGTTTGGGGAAGTGAAAAGAATTTAAGACGTCAGACTGCCAAGGAAATGCAATTTTATTAATGTTTGCTAATTCAAAATTATAATAATGAAAAACAGAATTAAAACAAAACTGCTAAAACTTTTAATTTTCAGTTTGAATTGGGGCCTACTTAAGGAGTCTCATCCAATTTCTCATCAACAATGGATGAAAACAGAGCAAACGAATTTTATTCCATTTGCGGAATGACGCCGGCTTTTTCGAATGCCTCCGATTTCCTATATTACAATCAAATCTCCCTCTCGCTCAATTCACTGGCGTAAATCCGGACTATTTTGGAAATCCGGACTATTTTGGAAATCCGGACGCTAGTCAGGACGTGAGCTTGAAATCCGAACTATCCGGACGAAATCAGGATGAATGGTAATCCTAATCGTATTGCACTTGCTATTAAAGAGAGCATAGAATTTTTTGGGTCACAGTAAAGTTGCACCTGTAACACGCACAGTAACTAATAGTTGTTAGTTAACCCTATACCTTTTTTTGGAAATCCGAACACTAGTCAGGACGTGAGCTTGAAATCCGGATTATCCGGATGTATGATAACCCTAATTGTATTACACTTGTCATTAAAGAGAGCACATAATTTTTTGTGACACAGTAACGTTGCACTTTTAACACGCCGCAGTAACTAATATCTGTTAGTTGCGAAGTAACTCTATATCTTTTTTTATGGTTTTACGTTAATTTATCTAAATTTCAATATGGTAAACATGCCAAGAGTCATTTTTTTGCATCACTTCCTTACGAGTCACAAAAAGAGCATAAATAGAATTGCACAAAGTTATGAGCATAATCACACAAATAATTTAATAAAATAAATATAAGCTTTCTAGTCTTTCCAAAAAAAAAAGCGTGGGAGAAGGGGCAGGAAAAATCGCATTAATAAATTACATGCAATCGAGAAAATTTCGGAGTAAAAATTGGTCTCTCTGATTTCATTTCACGAAAAGGTTTATGTATGGTATTATTTATCTTCGGTAACTTTTTTGGCCATTCGCTTTGTCAAAACCAGTGATTATTATTAAAATGTTAGTAGTCTGAAGGAAAATAATATTTATGTCGTTGTCTCTTTCACTCTTAAGACCAAACTTGCAAGCTGATATTTTCTAGCATTGAAACCAAAAGGGAAAAAAATATGAAATACTAACAATTAAAAATCTCGACTTTTTAAAAATTGATTTTAACCCTTTCCGGCGCAAGGTATTAAAATTTTTGAAATATAATGAAATAACGTAATGAATGGTTTAAGTTTATTGTCTAGATATAGAATTTACAAAAACAAAAAAAAATTAACAGCCATCTTGATACGTTCAAAAAATAATGTTGAGTCTTACACAAAATCATAATTGAATTTGAAAAAATTGTAATTGTCAAGAACTGAAAGCGAAGTTTCATAGTGCTGCCATCTATATTCCAGAAAGACAGCTATTATCTACCTTTTCTGCAATTTTCCCGGTTTCAAAGTGGAAATGGATTTTTTTAGAAAATTTTAAAAGTTGTGTCCTCTTTTGCAACCACCGCACTGGAAAGGGTTAAAAGGTTTTTTGACTTACATTTCTTGAATAAGAATGGGGGAAAAAACTTTAAAAATCCTATTTTCTTTTAAGTATGGTTTATGGCTAAAAAACAGCCTGCTACCAACTGACAACACTTTATTTCAGAAAAAAAGTTCCTTCATAATATTACTAATATATTAGCCCAGATTCTTCGGTAACGCTCTGACGTCACCAACAATAAAACTCGCGCCATAGCACTACTTGACATTAAACAGCATTATTTCATTGTTAGAGAACCTAAATTTCAGTAATTTTAAATTTAAAAGAATAATTGTCGTTCTAATTTCAAATTTAATAGCTCTAAAATAGTGAAATAAAATTTTCTGTCGATTGATATAAAATTTATCTCGCTATGATCAATAGTTCCAGAGGAATTTTAAATTATATTAATCATATATTTCAAATTAATTTCCGTCTTTAATAGAAAGTAGTAAATTACGTCAGTGGTATATCATGCGCGTGATATAGTTTGGATGCCACGATGCATCTAATTATTTGGTGCAATCGTGATGATATAATTGGATAATATTGTTTGGCAACGTTAAAATTTACACAAAGACATCTGAAATACAAGTAAAATTGTTAAACAACGAAAAATACTTCACACGGAATGTTGTTTACCAAGAGTTTTTTTGAATAAAGAAATATGTAAATAATATGTAGATAAAAAATATTTCCTGTCATAATACATATGTTTATTTTATTTGCTTTCAATCAATGTTAAACATTTCTCTCGCATATGTATCTATTCAAACACGTGAGATTTGACGGGAAATCTCTCGAATGAAGAGACAATTTGTACCCGTCAAACCATGACGGGTGATTTTCTAGTTCTATAATATTAATCACAGATGAATTTTATTAACTAATAATGCGAATAAGGAATTTCCTTCAGCATTGTAGAATAAAATATGGTATTCTCAGCGTACAAAGCAAAAAAGATGCAGCCTCAAGTGAAAACATCACTTTATTTTTATTTTTTATCAGCATTCAGGCTGCCATATGTTATAAATTGATTTGATAAAATTTTCAATATGTATCATATTGGCAACAACATGCATTAGAGCTTCATTCTTATTCTCAAGATTTTAGAAGACAAAATTGGTTATATCGGGTCTCGGCATTTAAGGGTTAATGCAATGAAATTTAATACATTGTCTTCAAATCTAAGATATTCCTAGGTATATTAAAGCTAATAATATGTAATTTCAATATTCCTTTGATGAAGGTTTTCTTAAATCGTGGGTCTCAACCTTAAGAGGAGTCAAAATGAATTTGGTATTTGTGAAAACATTGCAATTTAATATTTGTCACCAAAATTAGTTTCAGGCATTTCATTAAAATTTTGCAAATAATGTTATTAAATTATTTTTTTAAATCATTAATGGTTATTTTATTTTAATGCTTTATTTCCGACTTATGTGTTCGCTTGCGACGGTATTCGAAACAAAATTGTTCAGAGATGAAGTTGGGAAATGTTTCTACAACAAAAAGAAGGTTGTTAGTTGCAAAAGTTCAGTAAGTCCTTATCTATAATTATGTAAAATTAAGCTTTAAAATGAATTCTTGGTGATGGGTTTAAAATTTTTTCTTAGAAAAAAGATATTAGTAAGAAGATTGAGTTCGTTTCAAAGCATAATTTACAATTTTTATATTTAAGTATAATTCTTTAAGTAATTCTTAACGCTCTTTTTACATTCATTTATTTTATTTCCTTTTCGAAGCAAAAGCTTTGCACAAAATTCAGTATTATATGGTTTTTTATAAACATTTTTACTTGAATACTCCTCCCCCCCCAAAAAAAACACACACACACACACCTAGCCTTCCACATTCGTCTAAACGTTTTCTCCACTCCTGAATCATTAAGAAAAGAAGCATTAATTAATTAAAAAAATAAAGGATTTAAAGTTAACTCTTCATGAGGTTATATGAAATATTTTAAATAGAGACAGTTTTCTTTGTTCTTTTTTAAAAGGGCTATATATTTGTGTCTATAAATGCTTTATCGACCTTAATAGACTTCTAAGAGAACCCCCTCTCTGATTTCGGATCACGACTCATAGTTCAAGAAATCCCGATCTAAAATCTTTGAAGAATTCGTTAGTTTGGTTGGTTCACAAATGCTTCAAAAAATTGAATCTGATTACAAGTGGAAATCAAGAAATCTTTATAAAATTTTATGTATCATACATAGCACAAGCAGTGAATATTTTCTTATTTGAATATATTATTAACAGAGCTAACCTACAAAACGAGATTTGTGGTGCTTAGACGACAACCATCATTTAGCTACTTACCTGGTACTGTCCCTCATAACAAATATTAATTTCCTTTGGTCTCTTTTTCTTATGTTAACATAAAAGTTATATTTAAACTCAAGAACTCTGATGTGGTGATTTAAGGTTTTCAATAAATCAGCCAAACACCGTAAAATTGATTCTGTTGCCCGTTTCCCTTTGCCCACATTACGCCAACATATTCAAAGGGCCTTTTGCAGAATTTGAGTTCGAGTATAAAAAAGCAACTGTTGTGCAAAAAGCTAACCATACGGGAGGAGTTATTGGTAGACATTGCCTGAGAAAAAAAGGAAAAATGGATATGGCGATTAAGATCTAGCCTCAAGAGGCATCTGTTACTAAATCATGAAAACACCAGGAGGGAAATGACCAACCTTGATCATGCATACCATCGGTCCGCTTTTTCGGCGAAAACGTTATTTACCGCGGTAATCATTATAACAGGAAAAACCTCTCAAATATTTTTTGCCTTTCGATCCCTGCTTTCTTCAGCATATATTCTGTTGGTGTCAGGTTGCTATTTTCGAATAATACTAACTTCTATCAGCTGCTTATGGTTTCTTGACGTTATGTGATCCTGATGTCACATGAATAAAGCCCATTAACTAAGAGAATGCTTAGCCAACATATCCTTCATCGATACGTACGCTTATAAGGGTACGTATACAGGGTGTCCATTAAAGTCCATTATCTTCATAAGAGTAATGTGACTATGCGCTACTGGATGAAACCACTTACAGCGCCACCTGGGTGAAAACGGTGGAGTTAGCGTTATTATCTCTAAAATGGTACAAGATAGAGGAAAAAGTGAATTACAAAGTTATAGAGCATCATCGATTTAGCACAAAAAGACGTCTTATGGTCATGAATGCTAAAAACAGAACGCTTAAAATGCACATTTGTTTGTTTGCTGTTTCGGAAACTGTGACGTCACGAAATTTGAACGAAAGGAGAAAAGATTATCTTTCGGACGAAAAACGAGCCCCCAACGTGGCAAGGGCCCTGATGTGTATTGTAGCTGATGGAGAGAAGTTTGAACATTGAAAACAAAGGTATCTTGTGATAACTAGTTGATTTTTCATTTCTTACTAAGAATGTTTTGTCACATGTCAGTGTAGGAAATCGCGAACAAACAAATACGTGTTTTAGGCTTTCTGTTCTAACCATTTACGTCCACAAGGCGTCTTTTTGAACTAAATCGATGATGCTCTACAACTTTGTATTTCACTTTTTCCTCTATCTCGTACCGTTTTAGAGATAATAACGCTAACTCCACCGTTTCTCACCAGGTGGTGTTATAAGCGGTTTCATCCAGTAGCGCATAGTCACTTTACCATACCTAGACACCACTGTTATGAAGATAGGCGCAGCCATTCGGTAGTTAAAATGTTGGTAAGGGGCTTTAGTGGGCACTCTGTATAAAATCCGCTAGTCTTTTTTAATTATAATTATTTAGATTTTATTGCATTATTATTTTAATTTGATATTCACAACTTTTAAACATAGTTAGTCATTTAATAATATGATTTACGAATGTTTTCAAACCTGTTTGCCGAATATTTGCACAGATCTGGCTTTCCAACTTCAATGAATCTGAAATTCTTGACTTCACTTCTTTGACAGCACTTGATTTCTTCCATTTGTATAGGATTCAGAACGAAACTATAAAACTGTAAAACTATACTACTGTAGTTAGTAATTGTAAAATATACTCTTCTATCCGTGCTATAATTAAATTATAAATGTTATATCTACTAGATAATTACCATTATTAAAGCTATTAATGAATAAAGCTGTCGCGTTAATATATATTTAATCATAAATATCTCGGAATATACATATACTAGTAGTCTATCCCGCGCAGCATCTGCGTTCGGTTATATGCATATCATGATTTTCCCGACGTTTCTAGAGCCAAATTGGCGATTCAGCGCTCCAAGAAAATTTGCCAAAAAAAAAAAAAAAAGGCGCCAAGTGGTGTAAGCATAACAGAAAAGTAGCCAAAGTACAATGCTCACAATAGTAATCTCCATAATGTTCATGTCAATTTGTGAAATGACACGATTTTAAATTCGCTGACTTAAGCTATTTTGATGTTGATCTAAACGTCCTCTGGATCGCCTAAGCCGATCTGCTTCATTTCTAACTGATCTCTTTTGAATAATTTCATCATCCAAGTATATTGTAAGAAATATTGTGACTTATTCATTTTAAACTCATTTTTTTCCAGAAAAAGTTATTTTACACCATAACGAATATAGTAACAGGTTATTCCTATGAAGTTATGCCTAACATGGGGGAGGCTACAGGTTTTGTTTTGTAACCAAACAGATCGTTGCCATTGGCAAAAGAGAAATTAACCTCTTTTCTGCGCACGTACGTTAGCGTTTTATATATATAGATATACTAATCAGCTAAATATCATGGAGCCTAAAAAACATGCAGGTTAACTGTATCGATACGGGAAGGTCCGAAACGTCCCTTCAATCAAAAGACGGAGGCCGTCCGAAACGTCCGATTATCACTGTGAAATCCCCCCACCCCCTTTCGTTAAATGTGATTGATTTCACACCCGCGGCGTACGCTTTCTTCCTTAGCGTGGCTCCTCCAAATGGGTTTGGGAATAAGGGGGGGGGCGGGTCTTAGAATTCGGACAGTGCCAGCTGTCATTGTGGTTTTTGAGAGGGGAAAAGTATTCCCCTTACCTTTGAAAGAGGAACTCGGACGTTCCCGTATTTTGAGGTTCCTCTATTCTAATGGTCTTAGGAATCAGACAGTTAAATATCCTGTAAACAAAATGGAAGTGCCGACTGAAGGCGCGTCACCGCATAAAACCGTGCAGAAGGTCAAAGCTGGATGAAATGTCTACGTGCTGAAAGTACGATCTGCACTGGAAATAAGCTTTTGTCTACAAACATCAAATTTTGATAAAGCTGGCTTTTGGAGTGAGACAGTGAAAATTTCTGAAGTAAACCGTTGAGATGACGAGAACTTTCAAAAATACTGGATAATTCTGACCAGCTGAATAGTTTCTGCTTCGTATGTTGATGCTTTTATAAACATTTAAGCACTTTTTATTAATTATCATTTATTTCAATAGATGTTTACATAAATTTCAAAAAATATTTTATTAGTTTTAATTAGTATATGTATACAGTTATGTGTATTAACAGAAATGGATCCAAAATATATCAGCTGCATACATGAAGACAGCAAAAATAAAAGATTTTGCATCAATGAATGCTGTAACTCAGATGTGCTTAATTATTAGCCGATGCTCTTATAAACATTTAAGCACTTTTAATTGATTATCATTATTTCGAACCATTTCAACGGATGTTCAAATAAATTTGAAAAACTATTTGATCAGTTTTAATTATGCTGAAACTATAATTATTAAACTACTTTAATTATACTCGTTTTATTGATTTAATTATATCAAACTGAATGGATTCTTTTCTTGGATTTATTAGTTATTGCTTATTAGTAAATCGAACAGAGAACAGATGAGGACCGTGGCAATATCTGGACTGTGTGTGAGTAGTAAGAAAAAAGGATGTTGATCAACAAGAGAATAATTAAGGATAGAGTCAATGGAGTTATAATCAATGGCATATAATTAATAAGATAGTTTTTAATTTCATGTTGAAAAGTGGATTCAGGTAATAGAGATTAGAATTATGATGATAAAACTGCTGAAAATATATCATATACTACTAATAATAATAACCGAAACCAGATTTTAACAGAAAATTGTGGAACAACGTTTTGAAATAAACTGCTACCATAAAACTGATTTGTAGGAATTATCATAAGAATTAAATCATTTTGGATAACTTCAAAATGATTTAAGTTTTAATTTATTGGCTAATAAATAATTTCCAAAGGCTTATATTATTAGTTTTGTTGATTATTATATAACTGTATTGGATAGTAATATGAAGAGGATAACATTACCACTAGATCTTCCACACTTTTAAGCAACTTTGACACATATTTCCTGTATACCGTCCCAATCATGCAGCAGTCACTAAGGTAGGAAACATATATCGTAAGTATATCTACCTTGTAACTTATTGCAGTTTTGTGATTTTTGTGTGGAACCGACGGTATCAGTGAGTTCAGTAAAAGCAGATCATTGATTCTCAACCATATAAAAAAAGTCATGGTAGTAATCGTAGCTTAAAACCATTGTACATATTTCATAGGTCATGTGTAAGATCGAGTTTCAATTTCACCAAAGGTTATCTTTGTATACAGAAAGTCCACCGGTTTAATCTGGTTATGAATAGAATGACTTCGTTGAAGTACCTAATTTCGGTAAATAAAGTGCTCATGTGTAGTTTCACATCGAAACATTAATAACTAAAATACAAAGAAAAAATTTCTTACCTTAATTTGGTATGCTAAATTAACGTATTCTTTTAAAAATCTTAAACTATTATAAACAATTAACTATTAGAGAGAGACTTGATATTTTTACTTTCTCGTATACGAAGTATACAAATAGAAAGTACTGTAATGGTCAAAAAAATTCGAACTCCTCGAGATTTCGACGAATCTTCACGTTTTAGACCTCCCTGAGTCCGAAAAACACCAAACACCACTCCCTGAGTCCAAAATTTTGGAATTATGTCTGTCTGTATGTTTGTGAACACGATAACTCTAAAACTATTAGAGCTACGGGGATGAAATTTGGTAAGTAATCTTGGCACATAATTTGTAGGTTTCTTTCAAATTTTGGACGAAATCCGTCAACGGGAAGTCTGTCTCTCCGCGTTTATGTGAACACTATAACTCAAAAACTTGAAAAGCTAGACAGATACAATTTGGTACACAGTTTTATCTTTAGGAGTGTAGATCCGAATAAAAATTTGGGCCAAATCCATCAAAGGGTTGATTGTCTGTCGAAATGTATAATCGCATACTTGTAAAAATTATATCTCCTAAACCCTTTGGCTTAGATAAATAAAAATTGTTATGACAGTTGCTGACATTAATTATAGATCTGTGCCCAAATTTCGGTTCAATCGGCTAAGAAAAAGGCGTTCAAATTGCATATTCAATTTCTTTACTTGCATACTGGAAGTAAGCTCTGCTCATGCGCAAACTATTCAGCGATAGCGAGCGAGGTCATTTTCTACTGTTTTCTTTTCGCTTGCGCACGCCCTCGCATTAGCGGAGATTGCTAGAGTGTGATTGAAAATAAATATTGCTAAGTTTTAATACATACGCATCTCCTTGAATTTGATTCTTCTAAATATTTTACAATCGCTATAATCTGCAATGTAAAACCTTCTGATAGTCGTTGCATTCTGGGTTACAGTAGGTTCGAATTTTTTATCCACGCAGGGGGAAGGGAAATGACAAATTTTTGAGAAGTATACGAGAAAGTTTAGGGGAGGCCACTCCCGCTGGTTTAATACAATTTGACAACCGAAATTCATCCCTGGTTATTATTCTTAACGGGGATCAATTCAAATGACTTTAGAGACACATGACAAAAATTACTCCTCATGCCATCTAGCATCTAATTTCACGTTATTTTATGTTTTGTATCATGTTGATGCCCCATGTATTTCAAAATAAAATTGATGCAAGGTATTTCACATATATTACATGGCTATGAATTAATCATGATTCAAGATAAAATCATACTAATTTAAGGACATTAAAAGATTTAAAATATGCTAGAAGTACGTATGAGGTCTACATACGTTTTCCTAGGACATGCGTCATTCAAAACTGACATACATCTCCTCAGGAACTGAAACTAAATATGAGGCATTTAGGTCATCAAGACGAGATTAAAACCCAGATCTTCCGTGGACTCTATATGTCTCTTTTAGGAAAGAGATAAAGATAAAAATAAATTCTATTAAATGAAAAACAGTTCACCATTTCTAATTTGCTTTCCTTCTGGTAAAATTAGTTTCATTAATGAGTAAACTATACTTTATTTAATTCGATAAACAAAAGTGCAGTTAAAAGGATGGAGGAAAATAACTAAAACTGAATTTACTCTTTATTTCTCTCTCCTTTTAGTTTCTTCTTTCTTTTTCTGAATTTGTGAAATATACGGCTTGACTTTTCACAGAAATCAGATTCTTATGATTTCATGTTTACAGTTCTCATTTTATATGTCACGAAATAACATTTTTGTTTTAGTACTATTCAAAGCAATTCAAAACGTTTTTTGACGTGAAAATGCCTTTCCGCTCCTTACAGTGACAGTCGGTCGAACTTTATTGTGTGACAAAATACCGTCAGATTTGAATCGCTAATAACTACAAGAATGATTGACCCCACAACGGATAGATCATATCTGTAAGAGTTTGTAACATAGTATTTGTTATGCCTGTGACGTCATCGTACCAGTGTAGGCGCATGCGCATGATTGTTATGAACTAGCTTTATGTAAGGTTATAAATAAGTGTAGCGTGGAAACGCGGTTAGCTAGGAGGTTGATTCTGGTGTCATTTTAAAAAGCTTTAGGAGTATTACTTGGACCCAAAGTGAGACAATAAAAATATTTATCAGAATATAAGTAGAAATCGGTATTAAATTGAAAATTTCAAACTCCGCATGTTTTTTGATTATAACATGCAGAGTTTTCTTTCGAATTGTACGAAACTTACAGAATACTTGGCAATACGTAAAAGAAACATTGTATTAAAATTTGAATGTTACGGGAAATCTGAGCATTTGTAGTAATTGATGTTTTACTGCGCATACGCGAAATGTAGTTCTATATGCTGTCAACAGGTGCCGCCATCAAAAGCTACTCTAAATGAAACATAAGAAAGGCGCATTGATTTTTCCGCGCCGATGATTTTTCATGAAAACGTCGGGATAAAAACATAAAACAAGTGTTTCGTATTAATATGTAATTTAATTATCAATCTCTTTAATACAATATTTTCACACAGAATAGTAGAATGGTTACAGAATAGATAAATCGCAAGCTACCACAGACCCTTGCTACATGCGATAAACTTATGATTTATCTATTCTGTAACCATTATACTACTCTGTGTAAATATTATATTAAAGAGATTGAAAATTAAATTATATATTATTACGTAATATTTGTTTTATGATTTTATCACGACGTTTTCACGAAAAATCTACAACGCTTACCCGAACTGCGCCTTTCTTATGATTTTTTTTAAAAAAGTTCATAGGCTAATATTCTATTCTTTACTACTACATTGTCTGATGTACACAAACATTTACTTACTTCTCTTACTACTTCTTAAACTGTTCTTCATGCACCCAAGAAGGGTCTAGAAGACTTACACAGGGCCTCATTTCTTAAGATTTTGCAACCTTTTTGTACGTCCAAAGAGTTAAGAAAAATCATCTTAAGAGAAAATGTTTCATTAAAATTTCTTAAATAACTGCCCATTAATTAATGCTACTTTTTCTTATTTCGGGGTCATGAAAATTTTTCTACCTAGAGATCGCAAGGGAGTGAGAAAAGTTTCAGAATAAGGGGCATAAAATAACAACAACAATGTGCTATATTTTAGCGTTATTCTAATTATTTCAATACAAAAAGAATTCCTTTGTTTTAAACAAAACCTTTGCATTATATCAGGTACAAAGATTTTTAAACCATTGCCTTTTATAAATAAGGTAAGTAAATCATTTCAGTACCTTTCTAAATGTAAATGATTATAGACTACATAGATAACGCTAAGTTGTTTATAGCTTAAGTAAGTCCATTATATATCATTAGGCCTATAATGTGCACCGTTTCAGTTGAAAACAGCAATCTTTACCAAAACAGTTTAGCCGAAAACGCAGTGGATACCGCAGCATCTATATTGAATGAAATGGCAATTATATTACGATCCCGACCATCACAAAACCGTCGGGGGAAAAAAGTGTAAATAAATTCAAAGGCGGGGTTTACAGCAGTCAGAAATCCTACCGCTGTCGTCTTGTAACATACGAGGCAGAGATGTGACATATGTAATGTCGTATAACCCCCAGCCAGTCATTACAAATGGCATTCGACGGCGTCTCTAAATTTTTAGAGGTATTACCAGCCCGTCTAAAAATGGCGTCGCAAGAGAGGATTATGGGAGTTTTCGTTTATACGATAAATTCCTTTTTCTAGAAGCCGGAAGTAAACAAATGGTTGGGCAGAAAATCCCTCGTTCGCAGCACGTGTCCGATTGAGAAACACTTTTTAAAAATCTTTATTTTTTTATTCGCCCCATGATGGGAAAAAATTGAAAAGATAATGTTTTATTTATTCACGTTTAGTGCTCCGAAGTAATACTGGGTATTTTCTTTCGCATTATACGTTTTGTCGCATTAAAACAGTTTTTGTTGAGGAACTTAATCGAAGAGATTGGAATGCTAATGATGAAGTATCAAGTTAAGAATTCGGATTTGCATTACAAGAGGAGACAGAGAGCTGAAAAAATAAGGTTGGTATTGTGTCTTGATTATGATGCTAAGACTGTTTTTGAGTTACAGGATTTTTGGATTGTACTTGGAATTCCGCTTTAAAAGTGTGAAGAAAGCTCTGCAATGATTTTTTGCACCACAAATCGTGAAGAAATTATAAAAGAATCGGTGTATCTTCCTTTTTCGAAGAATTTATTTTAAAAAATGCTTTAAGCCAGTAATAAATTCTTTACTCGCATTTTGCACGCGTAATTGCCATTTCTTCCTATAGGCCAAGGCAGATAAAGCCAAGATTAGTAGATGTCCAATGAAATGCCATTTTCATCTTGCTAGAGTGAAGAAACCGTTCAAAATCATGAAAAAACAACAGTTAGAGTCATAAGAGGCTCATTTGTTTAAGCAACATAAATTACTGGAAAGCACAGAGAATTTTTTTTCAAATACTTTTAGTATGAATGTTTTAGGAAGATGATCTATAATCGGATAATAATGCAGTCAAACAAATGCATAGTTATTTGTGTTATTTCTAACAAAATGAAACAATACTTAGGATTGCATAATTAGTTTTAACCTTTTCCTTATGGATGGTACCAATGCTATGCAGAGTTTTTTCCTCTGATTATAGGTTGATACAGATGCTGTTCCCAACAGTGGCCTAGTGGGTTAATGCAAGGCATGGCTGAAGAACGTGAATCGGAGGAAATAGGTTATCGTTCGATTCTTTGACTGCGTTCTTAGCCAGCATCATTCAAAAACTGATAGACTAATGTGTGTTTAGAGATGAAGCGCTCGGTGCTGTTGGACAGCCTGATGGAGGTTTACCTCAGAGCGAAATACAAATGTGGACAATTTACCCTCGAAATACTTCTAGGAAGCCAAACTACCCCTATATCTACAGGAGTTTACTCCAGCTTCTGCCTTAGATTGATACCTATCTCCAAAGTCGTTTTGCCCAAATGGAAATACCACACTTCTCCTTTACTATGAATTCTTGACTCGTGGATTTGGGCTAGATATGCTGGGTGAAGCGGGATTGGAACCACCACCACCACCGATGTTACACGACTACTGTCCTACCGCCAGGAGAAAAACCCTGGACAGGGTTGCCGCAAGTAGACGAGTCGAAGAAAGGAGGTAAACAGGTATAAAACTAACCGCAACATTTGGCGAACTAAGCACACTTAGTAAGGCGAGAAATCGTTTTCGACCGTAGTACAAAGCGAAAAAAGACTTCCGTCGGTTCTATCTGCAGCAAATGAAATAAAGCCATTTCCTTCACCCCCAAAATGCAGTGGAATATCCTATTTCCGTAACACCCGCCACAGGCATGTCTGGTGTTTAGGGTTTTTCTCGTGGCGGTAATACAGTAAGCAATTAGGATTTTACACCTCTACCGAAAATAATATTTATTGCAATCACTCTGTAGATAATTTTACTCCCCCAGTCTTTTTGTATCCTCCCATGTGTGATGCTTTTGCTTATTGTTAATGAGAGAAGACAAAAACAGGCAGCTCCTTGGTCGGCCGTCAGGGACCGCAGATCTTATCTTCTATTAAACTTCCTACCATGAATATATCTAATCGATCTATTTTCTATAATTCCTTTTATTATATCTTCTATAGGACTGGAAGATTAACTTAAAAAAGTTGAAAGACCTTTCCTGATTCTTTTCGAGAACTCCTGATTTACATGGATTATTTGAGATTTCTTCCACCTATAATCTAAAGGTTAAACTGCAGAAAATATTCAAAATGAAGTAGATCATTTTATAAATGTTGGAAAATATCTGTGAATCCTAAACTATCTGGTATCGTGACAATGTAAGCGTATTTGGATATAACAATAATTGCTTGATTTTCTTATCTAAACATAACAACCCGTGAATTCCTTCCGAATATAATTTTCTTACATTTATATTTCTAAATTAAATTTGAAATATCTTTAAAATGAGAAAAAGTGATTAAATGCATTTAAAAATCACTATAGGTACACAGCCAAAAACAAATAAACATCAGAAATTCAACAGAAAATGATCTAATTTCAGAATTTTTACGAAGATACATGAGAAAATTGTTTGATAGTCATGAATCAAATCTATTTATACTATCAATCAATAAGGGTTCAATGTTTATATAATTTATTCACTTTATCGTTTAGATAGTTATTAGAAGACTTGAGAACAAATAGATTAGGAGACAGTTTATATTTGAGATAGTTAAACAAGAAGTGGGTTCTTACTTAAAAGTAGTTAAAAATTACATTTTAGTTGAATTGCAGTTACATTTTAATTTTATTAAATATATAAAATTCTTTGATATAAATGTCATTTTAATTGAACGTATATGAATGCATGAAAGCAAGGGTTTGAACAAGCCAAAGAAATTTATTATATGATATAATTCACAATTTTTTAAAATTTAATTTTTTAGAAGCTGCGAAAGAGAGAAACATATACAGGCAATTAAAAAAAAAAAAACCGAACTTCAGTTTTCCTTTCTTACACTATGCATAAGAGAAAGGAAAAAACAGTTTTACGGAAAAGATTGACTTCTTTTTCAACCAGCATTATTACGAGCAACTGATAGTTGGAACAAGTGCACAATGATCACTTTAAAAAAATGTTATATGATATTGTTGATGCTCTCCAGACGTTTTACTTATTCTTATACAAAGTGTACGTAGAGAGAGCATTGTTCCAACTCATTCGATCTCGAGAATTTGATGAATCGCCACAATTTACCCCTCTCAGACTTCGAATTATTTTTTTTTTTAAATATGGTTATGTGCTTGTCTGTCTATTCTTATGTGTGTGAACACGCTAACTCAAAATAGAAAAATAGCATAGTGACTGATGGATAAAATTTGGCATCGGGCTTTGACACTAAAATTACATATTTGTATGAAATTCTGTACAAATTTATTAAAATAGGTATATGTACTTGAAAAAACAACAAGATTCCATTTTCTTCTCTATACAATTAAATCGAAGTGAAATACGCCTTATTTGCATTATTATCGCTTCATTTCAATATATAAGTTGCCATTCACCTTGAATGAAATTATTATATACAGATTTAAACGTGTTTGGGCACAGGTACACTGTGGGTCTTGGTTCGAATCTGGTCTGGAACCTGCAAATCTACTCTAGGAATGGAAGAGAGACTGTTGAGAGAAAGCAAAGAGTAAGCGTTGCTTTCTTACACATATCATAAGAGGAAGGAAAAAACCGATTTACAGAAAAGACACTCAGAGATTTCAACCAAAATCATCAAAGGAAACTAATAGGTGGGAAAGGATATGATAATCTATAATATGTGATGCTTCATTGTAGAAATGAAGGAAATCGGCTTCTTCATGAAATAATTATTAGAGGACGGTGGTCTTCTCCTAAACTTTTTTTTAAAAAAAGCGTACTCGAGATGTGTAACTTGGTGCTCTACCAGGCCACAACCCCAGTCGGTCGCAAGTGCGTGATCCGCGCTGTCGCGGGAGGTGTTCCCGAGAAACAAATTGCTCGTGAACTTGGCGTTCAACCATCACTCTGCTCGAAGTTGACAGTTTGGGGCACCACCTTTACGTTTCAATCCCCATTGTACTGCCCACTCGCTACGTGAGACGGTAGCCCCATTAAAATGCCATGATCTCGACTAATGGACTTGGGGAACAATCATACATCAAAATGCGGGCACGTGACCCGGGAAGTCAAACCACGTGTCGCGTGAGAGCCAATAATTATCACTTTTTGACTTCTCTACGCGAGACACGAGATTTCGAAGAAATGGTAAAAAAGGCATTTTTTTTATGCTTCTGAACGTTTCTTCCTTTGCAAAAAGAAAGAAAAAATTTCTCTTTTTACCCTTAATGCGAAAGAGAGAAATAATAGGAAAAGTAAAAACTGGATTTTAGGAATGAATCTGTCTCCTTGATTTGGAATTTAGATGGCATTATATCTTTGCTCTGAAATTTATATACCGCTTGCTTATGAAATATTTATATTTCTAATATATCATAAGTTAAGAAATAAAACTTATGAAATAATATTTATTTTCGTAAACAGATGTAAAGGATTATGAACGAAATTTGTCTAACTTGGAATATTGATAAAAATAAAGGGATTTAGATTACCTCCATTTCCAATTTGCTACACATAAGGTCTTGCTACCAAGCTTATAATATTCTAATTAATATGCATTTACCACATCAATCCATATGATTTATTTGGTATTTTTTCCTTTATACTGTTAAATTGAACATTTTGTAATTCACTATATGCGTTATCTACACCCTATGGCTTCTAAATTATTTTCCACTTGAGGCTCCTTCTGAAAAGAAAACATTCTCTGCACTCGTCCTATATTTTAAAAAAAAGTACCTCAAAAGTGAGTTTTAAATTATTTTTCCGAAAAGAATAATAATGAAAGCCTTTCTGAGAAGTTAATTTTATGTAGAAACTTAAATAGGCTGCCTCGAAAGAAACATGAAATTTTTTCATTATGAAATAGTTGTATTATTCGCTGTTTTAAAGATTATGTACAGCACAGATGTTAAACTGTTATTTTTTTAAAAATCCCGAACCCTTTTCTTCCTATTAAGTCTTTTGGTACAAAAACAGGTGGTTGTGGCCCCTTATATAGGAGTCACAGCTATTCCTAACGCCTCCATGTGCCTTTTGAGGGTGTTCTCAAAGGAATTCGCTAACTCCTTTTAATGCAAGAAAGAGAACCGGATGATTCTCTTTAAAGACAGCTTTTCAGCTATATATACATATTTGCGCATTAAGCCAGCATTCTTCTATAAGTCACGTCATGACGACGTTTCAATCCATGATCTATAATTCCAAGCCAATCGGATTTCTTTTAGCAGTTTCCATGCCTGCCAAGCTATGCATTAGTCCTTCATTATATCGTAACGAAGTCAATTCATGTGATTGGCTTCACATGACAAACATAACTGCGCTTGTCATTTCATGTCTAACTGCTCGTTGTCTTACGCTGCGCATTGTTGTCATGTGCGTTTCTCTATTTAGAGAGGCGCAATGAATTCTAACATTAAATTGGTGTTGCGTTTGTCGTATATCATGTCGTCATGAATTGATAACATTGGAAGGTTTCTAAATATGGACTGATGAGCTGGAATTCCTCTCGGTTGTAGGAGAAAGGCGGCTAATTTACTGGACTTAAATGGTTATGGTGTATCTGGCAATACACCTTGTGAGGTATTTGGCAACACACCTTGTGAGGTATTTGGCAA
>BGPR01000092.1:428165-453380 GCA_013235015.1 Araneus ventricosus | reverse complement strand
TTTCTGTAATTCTGAATCTCAGTTTCTGTAATTCTGAATCTCAGTTTCTGTAATTCAGTAAGAATTTCAGTTTTATGCAATTCTTTCATTTAGGCATCTTTTCACAATTTTATTCTCAAAATTATAAAGTAATACTCACAGATTTGAATATACAATATCCAGGGAAATAAAAGCTATAAAGGGGTAAAATCTGATAGGATTGTTTTGTTTATTTGTTTATCTATATTAAGGCCCATTTTGAAGCAACTGGAGGGTTATTTAAAACTGAACAGAAGTATGTATGTCAAATGTCGATGATGAGTCTATGTATGAGTTTAAAAGTTTATCAAGTTTTTGATACCTCTTGCACCATGCTTAAATAAGGAGAATGTCTGCAAATACTGACTTCGAATTACTATTGAACTTGTTTCTCTATGGAATTCAATTATCTCTCCCCTTTTACTCATATTAAGTTTTTGTTGGCGCCAAAACAAGTTATGGCATGAGCTTATAGGAAAATCCATTTTTATGCTTAACTAATTTCTTAAACAATACAATGCCTGATAAATTACATGATTAATTATGCCCTGATTATGATATTATAATAATTATCAGGAATTGATGATAAATTATGATTATTACATTTCACTAAACAAGAATGAATAGAATTTAAATAACAACTATTTTAATTCTTTAAATTGCAGAATAGAGCGTTTAATATATTTTAAAGATCATAATCTTAATCACTTTAAGATTATATATATATCATTCTTCTATATTGCTCTCTCAAGAAGCTTTTTCTGTGCATGTTTGTATGGAATGGCTCGAATGAGTAAGTGAAAGGACTAAAGGCATAATCTTTTCAGTATTTATGTAATTTTACAATCAAAAGACAGCATAAAGATAATTATGTTAGCTATTACTTAGATGACTTTTTATATCATCTCTGTATTATAAGAAAATAATCTTTATTTAATTCGAAGGTAACATAAAAAGCCCATATTTTCGCTACCCAAACTAGACTTCTGAAATCTATCCAGACCCACTTCTTAAAACGGGGCCCAACCCCAAAAGAAAACCTCCGCCGCCAAATGAATCACTCCAATTGTTAGCGTGGCATTGTTTCTTCAGCCTTAATTCCCAGCCAGGCATTCTTCCAAACGCAGATACCCATTCCCGCCTTTCCGACGCACAGAGCCGCCAGTAATTAAAATAATATGTCAAGTACTAAACTGCAGCCTTTTAGCCTGCGAAATTTTAATGATGCTCTTTACTGTACACAGACGAGAGGTCCAGGGATAATTTTCTGTTTATCGTCCAAATTAATCACCCCCTATTGTTCGGGCATTGTCTTCTGCTGAAACCCGTGTCAGCAAGTATAGCATTTTTCGTTCCTTTTAATGAACAAACTGCCTCGTTTTCGTTATCATAATTGCCAGTGATAAGGGGTAAACCATCTAGAGGGGGTCTGGAAGGGTGTGTCCCACCCCTCTCACTTTCGATAACAGCCTTCGTCGCTCGGGAGTCTGTAATTTATGACACGATAAGCGTGCTTCAAAGTCAATTAATCTAAATCACCTTTATTATTGTACACTAATAGTCGCTTCCTCCTTGGATTCGCGCTCTTTTCTAATAGGCTGCGCCGAAGGAGAAGCTGCTTAAAAGGAGGCGCCCTGCGCGGATTTTTCGGCAGTGGGATTCGGCCTTTGTGGGACTTGTTTCGGATTTTAGAGGAGACTGGTTTTTTTATAAACTGATTTAATTGAGAGAGATTTTTTTCGAAAGTGATTAATTGGCGAATGATTTTTTTTTCTGAATTGATTACTTATTGTTTTTTTGCTAATTTTACAGCGTTGATAATCCGGATGTCAGAAATCCGGAAGACGAAAATTTGAAATGGCTGAAAAATCAACAGTTTCTTAACAACAAAGTAGGCTTTGGTTAAAACATGGCGCCCTGTACGGATTTTTGATACTTGGATATTGACTTTGTGGGGCTTGTTTCGGATTTTAGTGGAGTTGGGTTTTTTTTAAAGTTATTTAATTGACTGTAAATTTTTAAAAGTGATTAATTAGAGATCGAATTTTTTCTGAAATGGTTGGTTAAAATTTTACAGCGTTGATAAACGGGATGTCAGGAATTTGGACGGCGAATATTTAATCGGTCGAAAAATCAGCTGCTTTTTATCAACAACTTTAATTAAAAGAAGGCCCCATTTTTGGACTTTTCAGCAATGGGATTCGGTCTTTGTGGGACTTGTTTGGGATTTAATTGAATTGTTTTTTGATAATTTTACAGCGTTGATAATCGGATGTCAGAAATCCGGAAGACGAAACTTTGAAATGGGTGAAAAATTAGCAGCTTCTTAACAACAAAGTAGGCAGCTATGGTTAAAATAAGGCGCTCTGTTCGGATTTTTGACACTTGGATTTTGGCTTTGTTGTACTTGTTTCGGATTTTAGTGGAACTTCTTTTTTTTTCAGAGTTATTTAATTGACATTGATTTTTTAAAAGTGGTTAATTAGAGATCGAATTTTTTCTGAAATGGTTGGTTAGTTGTTTTTTGTTAATTTTACAGCGTTGATAAACCGGATGTCAGGAATTCGGACGGCGAATATTTAATTGGCCGAAAAATCAGCTACTTTTTATCAACAACTTTGATTAAAAGAAGGCTCCATTTTCGGACTTTTCAGTAATGGGATTCGGTCTTTGTGGTATTTGTTTGGGATTTAATTGAAAGTGATTTTTTCGGAATTGATTTCACGGGAAGGGAAGTGCCCTCTTCAGGAATTAATTGTTTAATTATTATTTATTAATCTTACAGGATCGATAATCCATATGTTAGAAATCCGAATTTTACGGCAAATTCAATTATTTAAGCAATTCGCTGAAAAACCAACCGCTTGTCACCGCCAAAATTTAAAGCAACAGTTTAAAGAAGGAACCTTTCTTTGAATTTTTCGGCAACAAGATTCAGCATTCAGGGGACTTCTTTAGGGTTTAAATGGAGTCTGATTTTTTTTTCCGAATCGATTTGATGGAGAATTGCTTTCCTCCTGAATTAATTGTCTAACTAATTTCTAAATTATACATAACACCACAGCATACCCCCGAACTCGGCGCCTAGACGGCACCCTGTCGGTTGGATGAGTATGTGTGAAACTTTATTGAAAAGCAAAAGCAAAAAAAAAAAATACAACATTAGGGTATAAATACACTTGAAAGGGAACATAATTATGCATGAACAAAGAAGAATAAAAAAACACATTGAGGATTACAATCCGAGTATTATAATAGAAATTTACAAGGGGAGTTATCAAATTTGAGTGCAGTGAAAGGGTCGAATGTTTCATTTAGTTACATTTTTTCATGCAGTTGCAGCTCCATGATTCGGGGCTGTTAGAGTTGTTCGATGCGACGAAAAAGAGGAATTGAATAACGTAACACAACCGGTTATATGATGAAAATTTTCGAAACCATCCTAAAAATCATGGGACTGGTTTTTTGTTCTCTCTTGATATTTATACTGAGGGATCGCTGGAATTGTTACTCAAGGGTTGGCGGTGATGTGAAGGGTGAATTTTTCGAATGAATTACGGAAGAATTGGTGGTGGCTGGTTGATGTTTTTAAGCTAGTGTGCTCTGCTGCTCCACTGGGAATTCTTCGGACTTCTGGTTCTAGGAGGTGAATCTTTGGAAGTATCTATTTCTAGGCAGGAGTATGTGACGGTGTTGTATTTTGACTTTTAATTAGGTCTTCGTTAGTCGCCAGGAATGTGATTAAATTATCTATATTTCGTCTTGAGAGTTTTCTGGACAGGGCGCTCTTCCACCAATGGACTATGAATTGTGGGCTTGGTTCCTTGTGGTGATAAGATAAAGTAAGTGGACATCTCGTTGCATAGTGAAGGGGATTTCCTATTTCCCCACATCCGCAGTACTCTGTAGAGTGGAGACCGAATCTCTTGAGGTAGCTGGAGAAGGGCCCATGGCCAGTGGCGAATTGGATGCATTCTCTGGACCAGTGCAGCTGTTTGTTAGATATTTTCGGTATTATGCTGTAAACCGATCTGCCAGTCTCACCATTATCCCACTCAGCTTGCCAACGCGAGAGTGAGAGCTGTAGAAGTTGTTTCTTTAGGAAACTTTTTGGGAATGAAAGGCTGGCTGGAATTCCATCCGTGGTTGCCTCCTTCGCAAGGGTATCTGCTATTTCATTGCCTTTTATGCCTATGTATGCTTTAACCCAGCCGAGCCTGATTCTGGTAGTTTCAGAAGGGTCATTTGTGCCTCTTGAGTGATTTTGCTCTTTACATTAAAGGATTTAAGAGCTTGGAGGCTAGACTCGCTGTCGCTCCAGATGTTGACATCTTCGTTTGCAGTGTTGGCCCACTCGATGGCTGCTTTGAGGGCTAGCATTTCTGCTTGGAACACAGTATTGGCTGGGCTCAGCTTGACCTTCCAGGTTTTAGTGATAGCTTCATTTGCAATGACACAGAAAGCGCTGCCCGTTTGATCGTTTATCTTTGAGCCATCTGTGTACACTTCAATTGGCGTTCTATTGGAAGGAACTTGTCCCCTTGTGTGTGATTCTATCTTCCAGGCTAAAAAGTGCAGGGTGTATTGTTGATGGTGGTGATGGCTGCTCATAGCTTTCATGGTCAAAATGGAAACCTTCGTATCGCAATTTCTGCCCAGGCGGCCTACCCTTACCAGTGTTGATTGCATTTTGGCTTTAATGTGAAGAGGCATTAGACCATCTATGACCTGGAGAGCCGCCGTTGGGGTGGTGTTGTGCGCCCCTGTGATATTGAGCAGAAACTTTCTTTGGATAGAATACAGGAGTTTCTGTTGTCTGGCAGTTGTGGGCCCATGCTGCTGAGGCATAGAGAATGACCTTTTCCATCACCGTAAGATACAGCTGTCTTCTGATGTTTTTACTGAGCTTGTACCGGCTACATTCTTGAGCCCTTGGTGAAGGATTAAAGACTTGTTCTTTATTGCTGATAGGTGAGACGCGAAGTTATCTAAATTATACATCGTTGATAATCCAGATATTAGAAATATTGACATCGAATATTTTAATTATTTAGACAATTGATTGAAAATAACCGCTCATCATCAACGAAGGAGACCGTGGTTAAAAGAAGGTGCCATTTTGGACAGTTAAGTGATGGGAATCGGCCTTCGTCTTAATGCTGAAAATTTTAATGTAGGCTGTTTGTTTTCCTACATTGTTTTAAGAATAATTTTTTCAACATTATTTTAATATAAAGGATACGTTTTAAAAATGATTATTAACTTTATTTACATAAATATACACTCGATAAATATCACCAACTCGAGGATCAGTAATCCATAAATTTTTCGGGCTCTCAGAAATTTTACTTGTTGTTACAATTCAGTTTAATAATGTCAAAGACCCGTTTTGAAGCAACAGGAAGGCTCTTTCGTCAGCTTTTACCGTTGTCAAAAGACGAGAATGATACTAGGAACTGCAAATCTCTTTCCTCTGTGTATTATTTTTTACGTAACTTATTACAGCATTGAAATAAATTCATTTAAAATAATGTAGGAAATATGCAGATAGAGTTTGAATAAATTTCTATTTATTAGAATCCAATGTTCAATATTTGTTTAAAATAGATGCTTTGGGATCACTTCGAGAGCGATTTAGTTATTTTTTTTAAATATTTAGATAAAACATATGATGAAATTATAACAGCATTTTCATAAATATTTACTAAAGAGTATGAGAAGGGTTTTTTTTATTTTGCATTTGGTACAACATTGGAAAAAAGCGAACTATGCGAATTTGTTTTAAAATTCTTTTAATCCGGTTAATCAGAATTTTTCTGGATTTGTTCAACTTAAAAATGTCAGGTTGTGCCGTCGTAGGTGGAGAGGTTGAATACCCTATTCAACCTCTCCACTTGCAAATAATTTGTATGCTATAGAAAGCCAAACTTCTCAATAGATTTTTCTGAAATGAATTTTTCGCAACCGATAACGAATATTTCTGAATTTTTTAAAGATCTACTATGAACATAAGACCACATGTTTCAGCCAGACATGGACAAAATTTAGAATTATTCGTTAATGGTTGCACTGCGAAAAATTTATTCGAATCTTCCTCTCTGAATTTTCAAAAAACTGATATAGGTGGTGTTGCTTGTCAAGCGACGAAATACTTCAATTTTTTCTCACAGATATTGATTCATAACCACACCACAACTACAAGTGCTCTACCTCCGCCCTGCCGCAGAATAAGCGGTAATCTGAATGATAGTCGTTGCGACGTTCACCGAGGCCGTGCGCGAAAAAGTAAACAAATAATCGCTCTCTCCAGGCCTGAACATTGGATTCGTGACGTCACAGTCGAACGCCTCCACGTAGCTCTGTTGTTGATGTAGGAAAAGCTCATTCGTATGCGGAAATACAACAGAAGCAGAATATTTTCGGCGGTTACTCATTACTGAATGAATTTTTAATAATGACGATCAATTAATATAAATATTTAGCAAAAATAGCACACGCAAAAAACTTAGATTTCATAAAAAAGCTTTGACACAATTTTCAATTGCGAGAAGATCAGTTCAAAGCATGAATTTTGATAAGGGATTATCCAGTGTTTTGAGAAAAAGTGCCAGAAAACCGATAAACATTTTTTTATTTCATTTTCATAAATACCCCACGCAAAAAAACTATCATCTCATAAAAGCTCATTTCAGCTCTGAGAAAGGGTAAATAAATAGTTGAGTCAGTTAGAAAATGAAATAACACTACTTAATAAGAGATAAAAGTTAGCTATAAACAAGAAGTCAGAAAAATATCAAGAAATGGGAAAAACTGGTTTCTTTGATGAAAAACCTGAGTTTGGGCTACATGTAAATAGAGTCCCAGAAATAAAAATAAACGATTTTACCACCAAAATAGTATAAAAGTCAAAAACTTGCTTCAATATTACTTAATCCATTAAAATTCCCTAAAAAACCGCACAAACAAATATAAGCAATCCTCAAGCTGTTTGTAAAGAGGCTTTACATCTGTGACGTCACATCAGTCTTCAACTCTGAGCATTACGTCCTGGAGAGCGAAGAAAAACCTGTTTGTTGTTTCTCGCGTTAACATGGGAACTGAGGGTGGAGCTCTAATGACCAGTGGTGGCCATTAGGGCTCCACCCACAGACTCAATCCCTCCCACAGGAGGTACGTACCATCATCGGAGTGGAGGTAACTCAACCCCACACCACCGCTATAACCACTACGGAGGCGAAAATCCGCTCACTTATCCAGCGGATTTTCACCCACGTACTCATGGTGTCCTCCGGTGGGAGGTTATAAAGGGTTACGAAGATCATTAACAATTATAGCTGTATAGCATTTATGTATAAATACAAGCACAATTTGCACTCTCGAGCAGTCTTATATGTTTTAGTCGCATTTATCTGCTGTATGTATAATGTGGTGTCTTGGCCTATGGGCGACCAAGTGTGATTGGCTTAGGTTGACCTAAGTACTTTATTACACACACAGCTATAATTAAAATAGACACAAGAAATCTGGACTAATGGATTATGAACAAAGTTCGTTCGTTTGAGTTAAAAGTTCGATGGAGTCAGAGTTCCACAAGAGATGGAGCCAGACTAATTTCCCTATCCGGGTGATAGCCTAAACACGAGACTACAAGGAGTGCTCGAAATTCGATAAGCCGAGATTTCGGAAATAATTGCTGTTTCTCAGCGTTCGATGCCTAAGTCCGAATAAATTCGGGACTTTAATTCAGAGCTGGTCACACAGCTCTTTCGCACTGCCGGAGACTGAAACGCCGTTTTGAGCCTCCCTAATTCGGTTCTTCACCGCTCTCCTCGTTCCAACTCCAACACCTCCGTTTTTGTCCCTACTCAAGGGGTGGAGCTCCGCCTTCCTTTCACTCCACTGGAGAATCGGACTTCCAGGCGACGAACGACTAAACCTACATGTCCCCAATGTTCAATTCCAACTGTGGGATGGTTCCTGAGTTTCATAACCACAGGAACTATACAGGTGTGACATGAAAGAGCACCCCTAATCTCCTGATAGCCGATCCAAATGAGCTCTCTGACAGACATTTATTTCTGTGCATTGTGGTCTCTCTCCGCTTGCAGTTATTACCTTCGCGAATGTCTTCTTAATGACCACCAGGTGTAGTTGGCTTGCTGTTGAAGCGAAAGGTACTCGACTCTTTTCTCGTGGAAAAGAAAAATATCACTATATATATATATATATATATAGTGATATTTTCATTTCGTTAATTAAGTAGTTAATTTTTTTTTATTAATAAAAGACATACAAATATTTTCGTCGCCGATGTATATCGGCTAATATTAAATTATATTTAAAAGTTATATATATTTTCTCACTTTCGAAATCTGTTAAAATAAGTCTTAAAATAAATTTAAGGTTCATTGTCATTAAAGACTTCGTATTTTAAAGTTTATGAGCAAAAATTATAGATGTTTCTCTAATTCCTTCACTTTTCCCTTATAGTTAGCTCGAGTTATCATTGACAATAACACGAATTTCCGGTTCACTTTTCTACTTAATACGTTATTAGCAATTTTAAGATTGTGTGGCTCTTTCGTACAGTAAGAGATGCGTACATATTATTAACTATAGATCAATGATCTTTTGTGACTGGTATGAAAAAGTTTTGGAAGAGGTTACAACATTCTGAACGTTGTTTATTGAACAATCGCGAGATTTGGCGAAATTTGGCATGTTGTTAGGTAATATTCAGTTCAATTTGGATAATTTCCTCTTTAAGTGTTTTATTATAGATTTTTCAATCAACTTATATAAAAAATGAATGAGAAAAATCACGGAAAATGTTATTTCTTCTCATATATATAATACACCTATATTGATACTAATAAAAATGTTTCTCGAAATGGCTTTTATGTCAAGATAAACTTTCTATTTTTCGATCAGCTTGCAAAATATTCTCGCCAACAGACATAAATTCTATATAACCTACACTAATCATTACTTAACCTCTCTTGCCGTTGTGCTACAGACGATTGGTTAGATGTTAAGGGCATTTACGCAAATGCCACTGTACGCAAGTATCGCAACACCCAATTTTACATCCTATCTGTTTATTTAGGCAAAGTAATCAGTAATTTGTAAAATGAGTCATTTCCCACATTCATGCTAAAGACTTTAAATTCTTCAGGTTTTTTCGGACAAGCATAGAAAAAAAGGCAAGAAGACAAAACATTAAAAACTAAAACTGAAGAATAAATTATTGGCGAGATACCGAAGAAAGATCTGCCGTTTGGCGTCTTCTCAAAAAGACAGAGAAATGATAATTCATTTAGAGATTCGGTTCCTTTTTTTTTATTTTAAAGCCAAGTCTTTTGGTGAGACTTAAGCCAATCAATTAAGTTCCAAAGTCGATAAAATAAAGCGGAGAAAAGACGGCTGAAAATCGCAAAGGGGTGAACAAAAAAAAAAAAGAAGAAGCGAAAGCAATTCCCGGCTTTTCGAATCCCCCCTTCTCTTTTGCAGCCCCCTCTAGAACGAAAAAAAGAAAGAAAAAATCTTCATTTTCGGCGTAAAAGTTTTCGCAGCCTCCTCTACGCATTTTCAATTTAATGGCCCCGAGTTAGATAAAAATAATGCAATTAGGAGGAAAAAGAGATGTTTTTTTTCTTCTTTCCTTCACACTTTTTTATTATCGACTTTTTGGGAGTATTTTTTCACTATATATTCTTTCCCTTTATTATTTTTTCGCGCGTTTATTTTTATTATTATTACCACGCTCAAACGCATCTTCTCTCTCTCTTGCTCAAATGAATAGTAAAACGGTTTGGAAGGATTTGGTGTCATTACCGGAAAATTGTGTGTTAGGCAATTAAGCCTTTTAACACTTTCCAAAAATGAAAGGACCCCCCCTCCTCCTTTCTTGTTTTTATACTCATTTAAATGGATCGGAAAAAAATCATCAGCTCCTCTTCCACGCTGGTTAATGATGATAGTAATATTCATTCCATGAAAAAATAGAACAAAAAAAAGATGATAAATCAGGTGCAATTATGCAGAAATTGAATGAGCTTAAAGCACTTACAAAACGGTTTCACCCTCCCCTAAGTTTTTTATTCTCCAAACAACACCCCCTCACTCTCTATCATCCATTTAGTAACGTGTTACTCTTAACAGACGCGTAAAACATTAGGAGAGTTTTATTATTATTATTTTTAAAATCTTTTTTTCCACCCCTTCTCCTTTTTTTCCGAATGAAGCGAAAGTAATTTGCTGGCACTGATAATTTTTTCCTCATCCTCCTTCTAAAGGACTATAATGATAATGAGTGCCTTTATTTTATGCGATAATGACGCTTAACGACAACCGTTAAATTTTTCCCGTTATACCTATAATGGTTTGTTATTACAGAACACCTTTTTGTTTGTTTACATAAGCGTGAAGGGACCTGATAATGTGGCTCAGTCAGTTTTCTTGGTAAGGTAATGTTCAAAGGAAGATAAAAGATTTCGAGGCAACCTCAGTGATAAGGTTTAATGTTAGATCGTAAACATCAGATCATAAACGTCCAAAGGAACAAAGACAACTGTATATAAGTATTCATTACGTCAAACTGCCTCGGTGTTTTTTTTAAATTGATTTCAACACCCTACTTTGAGAAAGGAAGAGCGGTATCGCGTAAGGTGCTATAAAAATACTTTATTAAATGTGTGATAACTATGCAATAGGGAATGCGGTAATTAATTAAAGTAATTAATTGTATTTTATGAGTTTTGTGTATGGATTTATGAATAGATATTTTATGGGCTTAATGAGTGAGGGGGCATATTTGAAGTGCGATCCTGTTAGATCTTTCGCAGTGTTTATATTTGTTCTTAATGTAGTTAAAATTCTTATTCATGAAAAGTTTAAAATATGGTTGTAAACCTGTCATGAAGTTATTGCATATATATTAAATTTAACTACAAGTTTTAAAATCATGATTCCAATTTGAATTTAATATATTAATCAGACATTTGATTTGAAGTAGAAAAAGGGCATTTTTGGCGTGATGTACTAGATAAAGGACTCTTAAACGAGGGTCACTACCCAAATGAAGTCGAGGAGGAAATTTTTGAATTGTGGTAACTATAAAAAAAACACGTTATTTTCTCAACTTTTTTTACATTTAGGAGCGAAAATGATTAAAATTACAATATTGGCTTAAAAGATAATAAGCAAAACTTCTTTAAACATTGTTTTGTTTCATAAAATGCATACACATATTTTAGGCAATAATTTTCTTCTTAAGTCTGAAGAATTGATTTCCTTATTCAAAATATATTTCTAGAGCTTATCTCCAAAACCATAGTGTCTCTTTAGTTCTCTTAATTACTTTTTAGTAAAAGAAAATGGAAATGAAAAAAATTCCTAGATACAAAAACATGAAATCTTGAAAACAAATATATCGCCATCAAAAAATTAAAAGAAAATTAGGAATGGCACAATTTTTATGGATTAAGTAATTTACAGAAGGTTTTTTTTCTTGGTGGTAATTTATCTCAGTATGAAATTATTGAAATCTTGCTTATAATATCTGTATTTAAGCCTGCATAATTCGCTTTCAAATATATGTATTTGAAAGCGAATTATAATTACCGTATGAAAAAAAGGGATAATTTAGCTAGGGATAATTCAACAACAGAGGTCAAATTTTCTGATTTTTATGTAGAATACGAATTTGTCACTACTAAAGCCCACTATTAAAGCTCATTGCACTTTTATAAGTAAAGAAAAATTTTAAGAACAATGGCTGATAAGAAACACATAACGGAATTCCAATCTTCACGCTTATTTATAGCTTTTGCTCGTGTAATTTGCACCATTTGATGTACTGATATGATTTTCATTAATATATTAAAAATTGCAAAGTGAAAAATTATATTAATAACAATTAGAACTTTAGATTGTCTAAAGGAAACGCCATATATTGATGAAATTTTCCCTTTATATGCTTTATCTATGATTTTATTACAACAAAAACAAAAATAAAATTAAAAAAAAACATTTATATTCATGCCGTTTTCCTAAAATTTGAAAATTTTCTAAATTAAAAAAATAATAGAAATAAATATGTGAAATGAACTATTGTATATCTTCTGTCAATATATTTAATGAATTGTTTTATTATTACGACAGACAGATTGCAAGAATCCATAGAAATCTGACGCCAATGGTGATGAGAGATCCAAAATTTTAATACAAATTATTAAATTCTTGTTTCTCTATAAAAGAATTTTATGAACTGTTTTATCAATATGAAAAACAAGATTCTTTGCTATACGTCTCCAATGTCACGTGGATGAGATAAATTTATAACAACAAAAAAAATTTAGATTATCTCTCAACTATTTTTTGAATTGCTTTGTTTTTTAAATAAACAACAAATCATAGGATCCATTGCTATCTGTTGCCGATGTCTCAATGCTGAGAGCAATTTATAACCAAAATCTAAAACCAATTATTCAATTTAAATCATCTCCCACCTAATTTTACGAATTGTTTTATTATTACAAACAATAAATCGTAAGAATTTATTGTTATCTGTAGTCAATGTCTCATGGATTAGAGCAATTTATAACCAAAATAATAATAAAAAAACTGTTATATAATTGATCTTGAGCTATTTCTCATCCGCTATATATGTACAAAACAAGAGTTACAGAAGTAAATAATCAGCGCCGAGAGATTTAAAGTTAAAATTAAATGCATATTTTGCAAGAGAAATAAGAGTGAAGTGGATGCCGACAATGTGCAATTTGATGTTGCATGACACAGCCAGTCACTTGACTCTATTAGGGACGTTCATGCAGACAACGAACAGAAGTGCAAAGCTACTGAATGAACATGGGTTAAGTGTCTATCACGATTTGAAATTTAAAAGTGTTAAGGAAGCCATGAATATCAAATTATGCATATGAGATTCAATTGAAATTATTTTCCCGGCGAACAAGCTGGTCGCCGAAATCGGCAAGTTAATAATAAACGGCAATCATTCATACTAACCCGAAATTTTTCTTTAACCGTAAACTATTTTTAGTGCATAAAATATTAACTAAAACGAAGCCGAGAATGTATATAATTATTAATGAATTACCAAAACCAATTATCGAATTCAAGATTATCTCTTAACGGATTTCATGAATTGAGTTGTTAATATAAAAAGAAAATCATTAGGATTCATTGTTATCTGA
Organism: Araneus ventricosus; assembly: GCA_013235015.1. Lineage (NCBI taxonomy): Eukaryota > Metazoa > Arthropoda > Arachnida > Araneae > Araneidae > Araneus > Araneus ventricosus. The sequence continues at coordinate 440,145 of BGPR01000092.1, read as the reverse complement.
CGTTTAAGTATCATAGATAAGAGAATTATATAACCAGAATCTATCCTTTAATATAAATGCATAATATGTTGATCATAAAATGAGCTCTAGTTAAATTTGCTTTATTAGACACAGCGCTATTCACATGAAACTCACGGCTCTCACTAAGCAATTTATGCTGAGGGTAAATCACAGCCCTTTACAACATACACATAGTCGCCATTATGCCAGCAGCGAACTGCCCCTTCCTAACAAGAAAAGATCAGCCCTCTGATCAACAACCACTCTGCATAAACTCGAGCGTACGCCCTCTGAGACGGCCATGAATGGGGAGGGGGATCCCAGGCCCAACCGGAAGTCACGTGGCCTGGGTGCCTACAAGATGATGAATGAAAGTAATCTCCATCCTGAACTCCACGATTAAACGGATAACAATTAGATAATGCGACTTGATTGATAACGGGGCGCCGTGGAGGTCAAAAGTCCCCATTTTGAACCGCGAAAATATGAAATCTATAACTACACAGTGGAGTGTTTGGTCCTTGTTGGATTATAATTTCAGCTGGGTTGCCCATTAGTTAGAGTCAACAGTGCGAACCCCGAAAGCTTTTGTGGAGAGTATTTTACAAGGTTTAGACAAATAATGGTGTACTGTGGTTGGAGAGGCGGTGAGGTTTTTAAGCAAATCCGAGCAATTTTTCTCTATCAGAAATAGGGATTATGATGCATAGGTTGGATAGAAAACAAGGTTGCGTTTATTTGGAGATTAAATCGGGTGATTTATAAATGGGATGGTGATGTAGGAAATAAATTCTACTTTAGATTGTAAATCTTGACTTGTGAGAATTTGTTCTGAAGCCAGACGAGATTATTCACTAATTGAATAGAAAAGTTAGAAAATATTCCGTGTCTTCAAAGTTTTTAATGGTATAGCTGTTCGTATTTTGGATGAGAAAAATAGGAGTTCGGTCTATTCATATAAAGATGACTTTTTCAAACTATTTATCAGCTTCTTATTTATAGAGTATTGCATTCCATAGAAATATACGAAAGGGAAAAAAAAAAGACTTTTCCCTAAGTAAAAAATGCCATAACAATATATAGTCTAATATTTATTATTGTTGTTACACTTAGTACCATAAGAACATGGTACATAGTGTGTTGAAACTCTTTTTGTGTTTAAGCTTTCTTGTCTCATAAAAACCATTATTTTGTTTTATTTATCTATTTTTAACAGAAGTAAAATTACCATAACTCTGGAAATATAGAAGTCTGAATGAAGTATTTTTTTTAATCCAGAGGTTTTGGTCGGGGATTTTAATAATAACGGTCTATTTTGAATTTGAATGGGCCTATTTTGTAAGATTAGGAATCATAAGATACAAAATGGGAAGGGGAAGTTTTAAAACAATATATATTAAGTACAATACAAATATACAAACGCACAATAAGGAATACCAGAGCTATCAAATTTGGCATAAACATACTTTGTAGGCAATGTGCAGCTTGGAAAGATTTAATAAAAAATTATTAAATAAATATTAAGCGAAAATATATCGTTCTTCGGAGATAACTAAAGAACATATTACGCCCGAAAATTATTTTTGTACCATCTTAAAATTCAGGAAATTAATTTTTTTTCAGTGATACCAATTTCGTTGGCAAGAATTTGTTTTCTGATTTTAACACTTTTTAAAGATATTTTTGAATATATTTTGAACTATAGAAATAGCAATATTTTTCATTATTATAAAGAAATGCGAACTAATTTCTTTGTTTTGTCTCATCCTTTTACCGCACATAAAAACTTAGAAAAAAATTTTTTAAGAGCCAAACATAATATAGCTATTTAATTGTATTACTCGTTTAGCTTAAATATGTACTTTCTAATTAGCTTAATAATACAAATATTATAATAATTAGTAGAAAATCACCCGTCATACCATGATGGGTGCAAATTGCCTCTTTATTTTAGAGAATTCCCGTCAAATATGACGTGTTTAAATAGATGCGAGAGAAATGTTTAACATTGATTGAAAACAAATAAAATAAACATATTGTAACGTCACGGCCGATGGCCGCGGTTTGATGGCTGAGCAAATTCGAGGCGTTTTCAGACAAGGAGTAGTCTTTCCGAATTTATTTACAGCTAACTTATATATATATACATTTGTAATAGACATTTTCTAGATTAGAATGTTTATGTACAAAAATCAATAAAAATGACCTCGAAGGGAGGAACTGTAACTCTTGGTCGAGTAGTTAAGTAATTTCGCGAACCAACCTGCACTGCTCTGGAAAAAACAATTAAGTTCCGGAGTTCGATGTAAACTCCTACGAGATGAGCCCGAGGACCGGGTCTATCCGTAAATATCAGAACTCGCAATCCCTGATGGGAGTACTGCCGAGTCTCGATTCGAAGCAAACTTGACGCTCACCAGCGTAGGTGAAGTCCAACTCTCAACTCCTCCCGACAAACGAAATCCGACCGTTTATGTACTGATCCGGGACCCTCATTAGCCAGATGACATTCCTTTCTACCACCTGCAAAAATTCCCACATTTATGTCTCCCTCGTTAGCACTTTTCCTACAAAGGTAAATGTTATCCATCGTCCATCAAATCCACGCTTCGTTACTTTGAATTGACCAGCTCCCTTCATGTAGGCGACATTGTCAATCAAAGCTTTTTAAGAACCCTGTGGACTTGTCTGGTCTCCAGCAATTATCGTCGCGTCTGCGGACGCTTTTGGCGCCTCTGTCCCGCTAAGCTTTGTTAGAACACACCTGCACAGAGAAGCATTGTCATTCCTCAGATGGCCGACACTAGTCGAAGAATGTTGTGTTATATTCCACCTGCAACCCTAAATCATCGTTTCGTTACAGCTCTCCTAAATCATAGTTGTTATTTGACCACTTTGTTACAATATGTTTTATGAAAGGAAATACTTTTTATTTACATATTTCTTTATTCAAAAAAACCTCTTGGTAAACAACATTCCGTGTGAAGTATCTTTCGTTGTTTAACAATTTTCCTTGTATTTCAGATGTCTAATCAAAACAAAGCACTTCTCCTCTTGTCAAACGTTGCCAAAAAATATTATCAAATTATATCATCACGATTGCAATAAATAATCAGATGCATCATGGCGTCCAAACTATACAACGCGCATGATATACCACTGACGTAATTGATATGTATTATGACAGGAAATATTTTTTATCTACATATTATTTACATATTTCTTTATTCAAAAAACCTCTTGGTAAACAACATTCCGTGTGAAGTATTTTTCGTTGTTTAACAATTTTACTTGTATTTCAGATGTCTTTGTGTAAGTTTTAACGTTGCCAAACAATATTATCCAATTATATCATCACGATTGCACCAAATAATTAGATGCATCGTGGCATCCAAATTATATCACGCGCATGATATACCACTGACGTTATTTACTACTTTCTTTTAAAGACGTAAATTAATTTGAAATATATGATTAATATAATTTAAACTTTCTCGGGAACTATTGATCACAGCGAGACAAATTTTATATCAATAGCTAGCAAATTTTGTTTCACTATTTTAGAGCTGTTAAATTTGAAATTAGAACGACAATTACTTTTTGAAATTACTGAAATTTAGGTGCTCTCTTTCAATGAAATAATGCTGTTTAAAGTCTCGCAGTGCTATGGCTCGAATTTTATTGTTGGTGACGTCAGAGCGTTACCGGATCAGTGAGAACAGATCTGGTCTATTATTTTAATAATTAGAATCATGTATAACTTTAATGGTTAAAAATACTTTATTATATCACAGGTATGCCTTCAGCTAAGAATTTCATCTTTTTAGATTATTTTACAGCTTATGGATGTTATAATTTTGCTTCTTGTAGGCATGATTATGAGCATATGATAATTCATATTTCAGGATTATATTTGGCGTATGATTATTTTTACATGTGGATGAATGATTATGGTTGTTGTCATGAGTTTTTTTATTTATAGACAAATTTAGTTGTGTATTTGACAACAAAAAAATTAATTTCGCTTATTTTTAGAGAGGAAACATTTGTAGTAATTAATTATTGTTATTTATGCGTCGTAATTAGCCCCACCTGTATTTTTGAATTAGCTAAATTATGTTTAATTCTTGTTATCTGAATTAGCATTTTGCTTGACCAAAATAAAAAATAATATTCATTAAATCAAATTTTTTTAGAAAGCTTTTTTACCAAACACTTTTTTAACAATTGTAACTTAACGACTAAATTATTAACTCATTAGACATAAAAAATTCAGCATGAGTTCATTCTATGCACGCATCAAAATTCTGTTGAAATACTTCATCTCCTGCTTGCTATTTTCTTTCATACTTTACAGCTCATTTCTGGCCATTTAAAGCAATTAATGCTTTCAGCTAACCAAAAATTGAATAAGTTGTAGATTTTAAAGCGGGTTGGAGTAAGTTCAATATTACTCTTAATATGCTGGGCGAATCAATTGGTCGCCGAAGGTAGATCGTATACTAATAAAGCATTGCGCAAAATGAATATATTATAGACATTAACTCAGAACCAACGGTCGAACATAAACATTTTTTTAAAAACAATTAAATATGAAATATATCTCATTTTAATGTAAACGAATTATCTCAAACAATCAAAGAATAATAAATTATTTGTGGATTAAATGATTCTATAAAAAGATATAATAGGAAGTCATTACTTTTGTTATGATTTTATAGTTAAAACCATAACGTTTTGGTTCACGGATAGTTTATATAAACGTATAAACACTTAATATACCCATAAGTTATCAATACTTTATTGTCAATATCAAATTAAACTGGCATGTCAAATGTGCATGGAAACGAGCTGTGTCTTGAATAGAATTCTTTTTACCACGTTTTTATTAACTCGCTTTCTTGTCTGTCTGTCTGTTCGGTACAAATTTTGCAATGAATTTTAAACTAACTTCCCGATGAGCTGGAGACTTGAAACTTTAAACATAGCTGAGAACTAGATGACAATGCAATATTAATTCGCTTTCTTGTCTGTGTGTTTGTCTGTCATTTCATATTTTGCATGACGCATGCGCAGTATGGTTTTCATTATATCTCGAAAGCTCGTAACATTACAGACTTGGTTCTTGGGTATATCAATGGCCCATGGCATCATCGAAGCACCCCATAATTTAGCCATATCTCTGCGCATGCGCAGTACGTTTTTCATTATATCTCGAAGGTCTCTGCGTCACGTAACTTAAATTTTCAGGAAAATAACAATTTTCTATTTATAATCAGGTGAAGAGAAACTGAAATAAACCTGAAATTTGCCACATGTCTCCGTCATAATCTCATCAAGGTGTTTAAAATCGATTGCAAAATTTCACACACACAAGACTAAAAAGCAGAAAATAATTATTTAAATAAAATAAAAATTTTAATATACCACGTTTTTAAAACGGACTAAAAAGTATAAAATAATTTCTTCGAGCCCCATACCGATTTATAACCCCATACAGATTTAAAACGCAAAAACGTGGGGTGCATGCAATATTTAATAGTAAGGAGTGTAGGGGATAGCTGTCGTTGAGAAAACTCACACAACAGTTCATATCATTTCCATTGCAATAAAATTGTTAGTGACTGAAATAAACTATTTATGCATTAATTATCTATTGCATGCGCCCCTCGTTTTAAATCTGTATGGGGTTTGAAGAAATTATTTTATACTTTTCAGTCCGTTTTAAAAACGTGGTATATTAAATTTTTTTTTATTTATTCTGTGTGAACACGAAATCATTTATGTAAAGAGATAGTTTTCATTGAAAAAATCATCAATTTTTATTTACTTATCTATTTTGTACTGCCACAAAATAAGCGACATAAACAGTCAAAAAGAGAATAATTGATAAATGAAATTTAGACCCGTTAGATACATTGTATAAACTAACATTTATTCGGATTTGATAAATTTATATTTACTTAGCAACCGCAGATGTTCTAAAAAAAACTCGTAAACATGAAAACGAATACAGCAACTCGTGACATCAAGCGTATTTATATATTACTAATATAATATCCCAGATCTCTCGGTAACGCTTTGACGTCACCAACAATAAAACTCGCGCCATGGAACTGCGAGACGTTAAACAGCATTATTTCAGTGTTAGAGAACATAAATTTCAGTAATTTTAAATTTAAAAGGGTAATTGTCCTTCTAATTTCAAATTTAATAGCTGTAAAATAGTGAAATAAAATTTGCTATCGATTGATATAAAATTTATCTCGCTATGATTAATAGTTCCTGAGAAATTTTAAATTATATTAATCATATATTTCAAATTAATTTCCATTTTTTAATAGAAAGTAGTAAATTATATCAGTGGTATACTATGCGCGTGATATAGTTTGGACGCCACGATGCATCGAATTATTTAGTGCAATCATGATGATATAATTTGATAATATTTTTTGTCAACGTTTGAGAAGCAGAGAAGAGCTTTATAAGAAGTGTAAATAATATGTAAATAAAAAAAAATATTTCCTGTCATAAAACATATGTTTATTTTATTTGTTTTCAATCAATGTTAAACATTTACCTCGCATATATATCTTTTTAAACACGTCAGATTTGACAGGAAATCTCTCGAATGACGAGGCAATTTGCATTCCTCATATCATGACGGGTGGTTTTCTAGTTATGAAAGAAAAGCCAATGAACATTAAGGGAAAATAGGATAACGGGAGGTTATTCTGTAAATGTTGTTTCTCTGTGAATGTAAAAATATAAAGGAGAAGCACTTATACTTCGTCTTCTACTTCCAAGTTTCGAATATTATTATTTAATGTTTACACTTTTTAAACATTTATTGTTCGTTACACTACACGCCGGTTAGTTGTAATAAATAAAGTCCCCAAAAAGTACTCTAATATCATTGCCAGTCGAATTGGATAATGCCTGCTCTGTAAATGTTGTTTTTGTGTGAAGATACGAATTTAAAGGAGAAGCAGTTGCGCATTACCTTCAACTGCGATGTTTAAGATCTTACTTATTATAATTTAATAATTTACACTTTTCAAGTGCTTAACTTTCTTTATACTACATTATGCCAGTAGATCTAATAACATTATAGCATTGTTATTTGTTTATTGTTGTTCTAACTAGCTTCTGAATATCCATTGGGGGATGATTTTTTTTCTAGGTTTATTATAGGATATCTTTCGAATCTTACCCTCAAACGTCGAGCTATTTGTAATCGCCATTTGAACGCAACGCTTGCGAATAGGTCCAAATTCCACGAAGCAAATGGTTAGCAATATGCAATACTCTAATAGTATAAAATAATTCAACGCTATAATAGTGTAAAATAAATAATTTAAATCAATGGTTTACGACGAAGCTCCTGAAATTATACAGAATAATTGCAACTTAAATTGATTGAAGATTGATTGCGAGTTATGTAGAAAAATGGATTAATAATACGTGTTTTCAACCGACTTAGAATTCAAATCATGTTCTTAGGAAAAGAAATGGTTCTTATTAAAAAGTACTAACTTCTCAAAATAGAAATGCCTTCAATATTTTAGTAGTAAAAACTATGCCTAACTATTCCATAACCTTAGAAGAACAGAAGAACTTTTGATTGTAAGAAATTTGGTGTTTTTTAATAACATAGGCAGATTGATGGATTGGAAAGTGTTTGCTACATACTAACGATAACACCATACATTCTTAAGATTAACAACCTCAATAAATTATGTTCTGTCTTAACGCTAACAATATAAATAAAATAGTTTTAATGATAGCTACAATGGCAGGAATGCTGATAACGTACTTAATGAGATCTGATAGTACAGAACAGAACCAAATCCACTTTTGCCAACTTCAAAACTGACATTTAGTGCGCAAAAACAGCAACAAAAACTGATCATCCCACGAAACGGAAACTTTTTACAACTCTAAGAGAGGCTTTACCCAACACCCAAATCTCCGCTACAAGCCAATATAAACTTCCCACGCCATCCAAGAACTAGAGAGAAAGCAACAAATAAAGTCCTATCCTTCCACATAAATCAATCAAAAGAATAACCACCATATGAGCAATTAAGCCCTTACGAACAATACGAGCCCCAACGCCCTCCAGTATTACACATCCGTTCTTCCAGCTACACAAGAAAGGAATTGCGCCCCTGCCGATTATTAAAACGTCACCGGGGTATAAATGTGGATAAATGTAATATTTCTGTTGTGAACTATTGCGAGCTGTGATTCACTTTTTCCATATCGTAAGTAATACGCCGCCGGGGCCCCCTCACGGACCGCCCGTGGGGCTCCTTATTATTAGTGGCTTCCTGCGGTCGTTCCGACACAACGTGATACTACTGCCGAGTGCGCCCCGGTCCACGAGGTTTCTCATTGGTGGGTTGTTTCGCTTTGGGGTTGCCGGCTGGTTGTTTGGGTGATCTCCATTGGCGAGAGAGGAATTTAAAATTAGAAGAGTTTGGTTTTGTTGAGGCAGGGAACAAATTTGTCTTTTGATGTTCAGTTTTTAGATTTTTTTCTTCCCGTTTGGTTGGAAAATTGGTTAGCTTTTCCTGAAAAATGAAACTCTGATTAAAAGGGTTTCTTCTTTTTTCATGTTTTTCTAGGATGGATCAATGTTTAATGAGAGTCGTTAAGTTTGAAACAAAGTGAATCTGTTGTTTATGATTTGAGTGTTGAAATGATTAGTTAGATTTGTTTACTACACCAAGCTGCATAATAAGAATTCGTTAGATTAAAGCAATACGCATGAATTGCTTATGATTAAAGTATCAATTCGATTTGTTAGGTTTGTTTACTACTCCAGACTACGCAATAAGGCATATGTCGTTAAGCTTAAAGCAGTACGCATCATTTGAGTATGATTAGAGTAGTCGACTTGATTCGTTGAATTTCTTTACTACTGCAGGCTGCATAAGACATATTTGTTAAATTTCTTTACTACTGCAGGCTGCATAAGACATATTTGTTAAATTTCTTTACTACTGCAGGCTGCATAAGTAAAGTACTACTGTAAACTGCATATTTGTTAAATTTCTTTACTACTGCAGGCTGCATAAGACATATTTGTTAAATTTCTAGTTAAGAGGAAAACACAATGACTTAGATGCTTATGATTTGGGTGTTGGTTTGATTTATTAGATTTTTTTCTGCTCCAAGCTGCAAAATAAGAGTTTGCTAGATATGTCATTAAACATAAAGTAATACGATACATCTGACTCTGATTGGGGTGTTGATTTGATTTGCTATTTTTGCGTTCCTTTTTAAATCACACTTAACACACGAGCTAGAGGCTTTGAAACGTTTTTTTTTAAGAAATGAATTTAGCAAAGACATGCCCTACTTTAAGATGTAAAATTTTTGGAGGTAGAGAGAGAATGAAGGCAATTCCAGATTTTCCTCGATTTACTAGATAGTTAAGTGACGGATTTTCTCTTATTTCAGGAAGATATGAAATTTAATTCACTGCCTTTTCCCAGAAATATTTAAGTTAACTTATATATTGCTAACATTCCTTTAACAATTCCATTCTCAAATAATACGCGTCAAATGCTTGTCACCAATTTAATTTTGGAATCCGTATAGTACGCGTTGTAGAAAAAGGAGGCCTTGACGCCACAACCCAGCTTAATAAAACATGCACTTAGCTGTTAGATGATATGCTCAATTACGTTTGTTATGTGACAGGGATTCCTAATGAATTCACTCCAGTGATTTTGAGTATAATTTTGTAAATGATATTTCCAAAAAAATTATGCCATTTGATAAGAAATTGTGTTTATCTCTATTTCTTTATTGTTTTCAATTTTAAATAAGAGAAAATTACATAACACTCATTGTGAAAAACTAAATGAAGAACTTATATTGCTTATTTAGATTTTAGGATTTTTTTATAAAAAAATATTTCTTCAACTTTCAATTTAGCGTAACATCATGCCTTATTTCTTGATTTGCTAATCGAAATTAAGGTATTTAAGTAAATATAAGAATATGATTAAAGCATAAGGAATATAGCTATGGTTTACGAATATATAGTTTGATTATTTCATTAAATTGTATTTATTTCTCCGAGTTGAAAAAATTGATATTGATGCGCATGCTAGACGTTTTCATTTCAATTACGTGTTTTTTTCTTCTTCTCAGGAAGAAGATTTCGTTAAGCATGAGGAAACTATAATTATGGAAGTTGGCGAACTAAGAAATACATAATGAATTAAAATTATGCAACTGAGATTGTTTCGTAAAGTATACCAGATTCCAATTGAATAATTTTTGATTAGTGCTCGTTTGTCAGTGTAAAAATTTATGTTGAAATAAAATGAAGATATTTTTGTGTATTGATTAGTCACTGGTTATACACTTGAATAAGGAAACGGAAAATAATAAGGTACAATAGCGCTACTCCACAATTTATAGCTGTTATTTAAATTTGAAAGAGATAGGTCCATAGATTTGACCTGTTTTATAACTTCTATTAAATATTTGAGCCTTAAAGAGGGCAAATTATGTTGTAGTGATGTAAAGAAGTACATGAAGTCACTTTTAAGAGCAAGCGCAAAATGGTTTCGGTTAGAAAACATGTATTTAGGTTTATGTATAATCCATTAATTATCTTTAAAAAAGCAAAAAGCCCTTGCGCTGTTCTAAATTAAGTAGGAAAATATGTTATTACATCCTCAGATAGGAAATTTCTTTATTTACAAATAACTATAATAATTTTATTAAAATAGTTTACAAATAAGGTTAGGGGAATGTTTTGTTGTTGTTGTCCAAAGGTTGAATAGATTGGACCACAAACAGTTGCCTAAATTAGACCATCTAAATATATGGGATAATTAATCTTAAACTATAGGAGTAACTCAGAACGCAGTTTATCAACACTAGTCCTCACAAATTGGAACTGGAGCAAGTCAAAGCAAAAAAAAAAAATCAATAAAAGGACACTAAAGCCATCAAATGTTTGATCAAAAACTATAAAAACTTAAGATACGGATCATTTGTGTGGAAACAAGGGGGGAAGAGGAAGTGATACAGTGCATAAAATGTGATACTTAGGTTCATGTGTTGTGAACTTGATAATCAAAAATCTTTTTACTTTAATTGTGCTTAAAGAAATCGATGGTCTAATCTGGACAACCAGTGGTCTAATCTACGCAACCGGTTTCCTTGATTGCACCGATGACCCATTTATTTAAGTTGCTTTTTACCTAATTTAAAGTGCATTTCTTAAAAAGTTAATTACACTGTTCTGAAGATTTTATTTAAAATTACATCTCCATGACTGTGCATTAAAAAATGCTCAAGTGATCCAAATTCGGCGATCCTTCCCTATATCCGTTCCTATTTAATTTGGAAAACGGGTAATTTCTTCAATGGATCCCTTTCATTGGATGGATAAATTTTATCTTGTATACTATATCTTGAATTTTTGGAAATGAATGAAATCCATTATTTCTGCATAGTCCTTGATACCTTTGCCTTAAATGAGTATTTTCTCTCTTACATTCAAATAAGTTGCTGACCTTTCATTAATATTACTATACCTGATGAGTACATTCTGATTATGGAAGTGCTTAGAAAAAGAACTTCTATGACAGATGTCGGCGAACTTTTGAGACAAAAGAGACAAATATATTATATTAGTAAACCATAATATATTTTTTAATAATTACAAACTTAATGGTTTTTATAATAAGAAAGAGTCGTACAAAATAGCCTTTAATCACTGTGAGCAGTGAGCTTGCATTTTCTGATAATCTGAAATGCTTTTTTTCTGCTAAATAATTTTTTTATGCTTCTATTCAAGTAATATGGCGTTTCTCTCCACTTAAAGACTTAAATTTCTTTTTTAGTGTCCTTTTTCTATCGGATAGATAGAATTAAAGAATCCTAACTCGGAACAGAAAAATATTCATTCTGAAATGCTTTTTAGCTAAAAAATTTTAGTATGCTTCTA
>BGPR01000092.1:387018-428141 GCA_013235015.1 Araneus ventricosus | reverse complement strand
GCAGATAATATGGCGTTTCTCTCCACTTAAAGACTTAAATTTCCATTTCAGTGCCCTTTTTCTTACCGGATAGTAAGAATTCAAGAATTACAATTCATAGTACTGAAGAGAAAAAAAATCATTCTGAAATGGTTTTATTTGATAAACAATTTTAACAAAATAATATGAAATTTTTCTACACGGAAGAGAAAAAAATCATTCTGAAATGCTTGTTTTGCTATATGTGGTAGTTACAATTAAAAACTTCCTATTCAGAGCAATGAAGAGAAAAGTGTGATTCTGGAATACTTTTTTTCTGCTAAATAATTTCAGCAAAATAATATGGCGTTACATTTTTAGCTGTACTATGATTCTATGCAGACAATATAGCATTTCTCTTCACTTAAAGACTTAAATTTCCATTTTAGTACCCTTTTCTTACCGGATAGTTGGAATTAAAGTATCCGAACTCAGAGCACTGAAGAGAATAAATTGCTGCTGGCAACAATAACAAATCTTAATGGTATACATTTTCAGGGAAGCTAATAACCAAAAATGAACGATAGGGTAAGATAGGCGAACAGTCCTTAGTTGAGACATAATTCAGTCGTCGTCATATCCCGATTCAATCACAGTCTTGATGCATATTAATTATGAACTGTATGTGACACAGGAATGCGATCGATATTAACAACTGTAGTAAACATTCAAATGTCATTTTGATTAATGGATATAAGATATTAAGATCTAATGTTTTAGAATGTTTTTACAAGATCTTTCTGTGCTTCTAAATTATCTTCTCTTTTTCTGCATTATTAGTTTCTGATACATTGTGGCAGTAACACTGTAGCTGTAAAATATCAAATGACACTGTGATCGTATAAGTGAGAAGCACAACAAAGGCAAGAACACAAGATTGAATTAGACAACAAAAACACTATTTATTAACATTGAACCTAGTGACATTACTGCGGAACAAAAATTCAACACACCAAATCTTATTGAAACAAGAAAAGCACGTGTATGCATAAATGAGTAAATGGTACTATATAAACGTTCCAATATAATGATACATATTGGAAAAAATATGAACATGACTGCAGTCAAGGAAAAGGAATCTTACCGAAGCATGCTTTAAAAAATCATGCAGAAAGTTCGAGCTCGAAACATGAGTGACACTGAGACGACATTATCCTCAATTAGTACAAGATAGAGACCTGTAAAGAATAGTCTTCCCTATTCTGTGTCTTTAAAAACACATTGACAAAATTTTGCTCTATTCGGCCGTACGAGACATAGATCTTGAAGCTAAAGACATGGTCACAAAAAAAACAGGAATCAAAAGGCGATTTCATTTTACCACCATCTTTTTTATAACACCACATCACACATGCTTCACCAAAAACCAACGTGCCTTCAACCTGTTGCCACTCATTCTCTTCTTTACAAAACCTGATCTAACGCTGGTCCAATTACAACAATGTCCTGTGAACTTTCGGTCCAATTATAACACACTGTCCTGTTCACAGTTTCCTACGTTCTGAAATGCATACCACCAAGATTTGGTGTTCTTATGAACACTAGATTTTTTTCTATAGTGCACTGAGATCGGACAATTTAATTATAATAATCCTGTATGTCATTGTAACAACTCTAAGTCATATACCATTTGAATGTTTACATAAGATTCTAATTCTAGTTCTGTTCCTATTTTCTTCCAAGGAATTTCTATGCTGGCAAGTATCAGTACATTTTTTTTCGAGGAAGAGTACCTTAAATATTTCCTTCTCTCCCAAATCCAGATGTACATCGCAAAATAATTGGGTAGCTTTGGATGAAATCAGAGTCTAATAATAAGGGTTTAATTTTTTTATAAAATGCCATTTCCCTATTTAAATGACAAATTCAAGAATAATTTTGTCCTTCTTAAAACGAAAAGAATGAAAATGATTCTATTTTTTTATTCCAAAGTCCAAACTTGTAATAATTTTACTGCCGGTTATATATTAGCGCTAAATTTCATTCTGTTATATTATAAAGAAAGTTTGCAGCACAATTTTTTTTTATACTTCTAAAAAAAAAAAAAAAAAACGGTGCTAACCACAAATTGTTGTGTGAACGACGTCTGTTGTTGCATCGTCAACTGTTATATAAACTGATAAACGAAGCTCGCGTTCTATCGAGAGTTATGACAATCGTGTTAATAAGAGGATGACACTATCGAAGGAAGCACTGATTACCTAGAATTATCAGAATTTGATATTATCCGTTGATTATCTGGTTCGGGCTTATTCCAGTCTTACAGGATCGTCGACTAGTTTATATTTCAAAATTTCATCGATGATAATTATAGCCAGTGGCAACTCACCATTAGAGCTGCTAAGCTGTAGTATTTTCTGCAATTATTTCAACAAATTATTATTTCCTTTTTTATAACGTTTGACGACTTTTCCCTACTGAGGTTTTAATGATCCTGTGCATTTAAAGATAAAAGGTATCGCATTCAACAATAACTGCAACTCGCAACACTTCAAGCTGTTCTTCGCTGCTGATCAGAATAGTTCAAATCTGGGCTCTAAATCGCTTAGTGCGCATGGCGACACATATAAATAGGGTAAAACGGCATTTCTTTGAGCTTGTCTCGTCTGCAGAGTTCACAGTTTATTCCTAGTTGCCTCTGTATTACGTATACGCATGTGGCAACTTGGCTACAGTGATCCCTAGAATGGGAAAAATAGAACGTTCATCCCTACACCCGAAAGGATTCGCCTTCAGATCCTACTGATCCTTCCCCCAAGCGGGTGTAGATTTTGATCCGGCTCTAAGTCATGTGATGTTTCCATTTTGTATGTTTTGTCGTAGTGGTGTTTGTTTGTGTGTGTGTTATGAAGAAATCATAAAACGACAAACTGGATTATCATTAAATTTGGATATAAAATCACACACATGGGAAACCATTACAATGCAAGAGAAACTCGAAATGGTTAATGCAATAAATAATGCATTACTTAAAATTTTGTTGTTAAAGTAAATATAAAGACTGTGCACAAAGTCTTGCCCTGATTATAAAAATTTATTACTCGAAAACTATTGTATTTAGGCATACTTTTGTTTGGATACATTATACGTACTGTTATAAAGTTTTTAACAAGACCACGTACTTCAGTAGATTTCATCGTGTTCTTCGTGGTAGCTCGGAGAATGCCAAGTGGTATTCTAGTTCTCGTCAAGTGTTCTGTAACGGTACGCACAGCACCTTTTATCATAGCCTTCAGTTCTTCAACTGCAGCAATTGGTGTGGCAAAGACTCTATCCTTGATATAGCAGCAGAAGAAAAACCAAGAGCAATAAGAAGGAACCAAACGATTTCGTTTATTCCTACTCTAATATTTGATTCCAGGCACAACAATTAATTCCGCAGGTACTGCCACGTATAACATTTTAACAGGTTTTATGTGCAATGCAACAGAACATTCCATTACCCAAAAACCTTCTAAAAGTGGATTATCGAATGGCACCCAAATTGCATTATTACATTGAACGGTTATTTTGTAATAAATTTTTATATTCAAGGCAAGACTTTGTGCTCACCTTGTATATTGATGCAGTCTGTAAATGAATTTTCTGTAGACATTTTTGTACAAATGTTTCTTATTTTTAACGCTATATTTCTTAGTCCATAGATTTCTTTATATTTTTTTCCTCAGGTGCCTTTTGCGATCATCTTTGTTTTTATTATTTTCTGTAACAAAACTTGCTTATTTATTTATTTATTTATTGTTCTGTCAAGTTGTGTTGGTAACTTGCCGATCAAACAAATTTCAGTGCTTCGGGCCTGAACTGATGAATACTTAACATATAGCTATTTTAGACTAAAAAGATAGTGTGAAGTCGATTGAATCTCACTGTAATGGCATCTAGTTTTATTTCTTCTGCTTTGATGGCGACTCTGCGTTTACCTCGGTCGGAGTTCGTCTCTCATCTATCTGAGAAGGCTCGATATTTCGGAGAGAAAGCCCCCTTTCCTGCGATCCTGAGAAAACCTGTCATCGGGGAGGGGGAAATGCGTGTTCTCAAACGAACAATACACACGCGTCACACTGTACATTGTTCTATCCATTGATTGGGCTATGTTCATAAATATTACCTATTAAGCTTGGGGCTCGAAAGAGAGATAATTTCTACTCTCATTTTTTATACCTGGGCAAACCTGTCATCTACCCAGGAGAGAATATTGTTCTCCAGCGAAACAATACACACCTGTTGCTGCAAACTAGTCTAACCATAAGTGTTATGTTAGTGGGGATGCTCTTCATGGATATTCCCTGTTAAATAATTTCTGATAATCTAATCCACCACTTCTGTCCTTGTGCACTTCTAGTGACTTGAATGCTCGAAACACTACAAAATCTCCTTGGCACTTGCAATTTTTCTCAAAATCTTTTAATGAAGACAAGGAAATGCGAAATTTTGTATTTAATAATTACATTTTCAATATTAATTAAAACACTAAACAAACACGTTGCTCTCGGGCTGATATATTGCATTTCCAACCCTTATGACTGGATCACCATGAAAGTTAATTTTTGGGAACGGGTTAGGCCGGGACTGAAAAATAAGGCTCGCTCGGAACTCTATCTCAGTTGATCTTCAAAAAAATATAAAAAGCGATAGAACAATCTGACAACATTTATAGAATTTTGCTTTAGAAATGTATGTTTTGGGCAGAAATTAATCTTAATATGTCAATATTACAAACGTATTTATTTAATCAAAATTAATAGTTGATATGTTATTAAAATGTTCCGATGCCATTTACCCTTCTCTGATGTTTATTGATCTCGTTATTCCCTGAAACAAATAAACTTATGCAGTGTTTTCAAAGTTAAAACCAGCGATAATCGGCCAGATTATGACAACCCCACCTAAACAGCTCCGCAGTCGTCAGCTAGCTAATGTCAATTTGTTGCATTTACACCACCACCATTTCGGCAGCCTTGGTAATCCGGAGGCGATTATGAGACGGGGTTTATTAAAAACTTAGCCGTTGAGACCACAGAGCGGCGCCAATAAATACAATAGCTACCGACGGAGTCGAGATCCCCCGTTGCCCTGGGAAAACCGAGGAGGATGTATATGTGAGCAAAAAATATCCTGGTTTTATGGCTCGTTTTTGGTCATGTTTTGATTTGCGGCTCTGGCTTTGATACCGACGTAACAGGGAAATTATGCAGATTTTTATTTTCTCATGATAATGAGGTTGAGGTTGTGTGAGGGACAAATTTGAAATTAAAGGATTGAGACGTGGTGTGAGGATAGGGTTTTTGTTGCGCGGACTCGTACGCGTGTCGCGGTTATTACTGTGTTGCGATGGAGGTAATTTGCGATTATTTATTCATGCAGAATTCGATAAATTACCTTAGCAAATAATAAAAATTTGGCGTTCGTTTTTTTTCATTAGTGTTATTTGATGTGAAGAGTTGTTACCATGAAAAGGGATGAGATTTAAGCAGTATATATCATAAAAAAATTATTGATGATTTGGAATTTCAAATTAGTGAGAAAAAAAGTTGAGGGGCAGGTTTAATTTAGCATAAAGATTGCTCGTGACCTTCACCTTTATGATTCTTCCTGGGAAAAACTTCACCTTTACGATTCTTTTTAACCATTGCAACATATGCTGTTCATTTATTGATTTAAAACGAATTTAAATTATATAGTTGGTATTATAATTTTAACTAGAGAATTATGAATTTTTGACTTTTCTAAGATATGATTTCCCTGTTTTTGTATAAACACAGTAAAACATAATATAAAAACGATGTTACCAACAACCTCAAATGTATGTATTCGTAAATAAACAAAATAAGAAATCTCTACTAATAATAAAAGAGAAAGTCTGTCTGTCTGTGTGTCTGTTGGCAGTAGACCGTGGAACTTAGAGCTACCAAATTTCACACATGCATACTTTGGAGGGTGGGAATGTGCACCTCGGAGCCATTTTTTTCAGTTTTTTATTCAAAATTTATTATTTAAAAATTAAGCAAATTTGAATCTTTTCGGCCATATTTTCGTGAATAAGGTCTGAAAGAACTATTGCATGAAAATTATTTTTATACCACTTTAAAGCGCAAACAATTATTTTTCCAATGCTATTAGTATGAGTACTGTGCGATAATTGCTTTTAATTTTAAAATGTTTTAAATTGTCATTAACTGTGATCAAGGTCGCTCAAGGAGACCGTTTCTCTTTTCGACTAAAGGTAGGGAGGAAGGGCGGGGGGGGGGACGAGGGAGGACGCCTCTAAGCGGTCATTTGTCAACAATGAAAGGGCAGTCATTGTTGTTCATTTGTGGTTAGAAGGAAAGGATATAAAAAGCTCATCTCGCAATCAATAGGAAAATAGCGGTTGAAGCAACCGCAGTGGCTAATCGCACCGTCGTGCTTTTAGCCTCTGGAGGCTATCGGCACCACCTACGTTAGCGTATGTGCACGATCAGCACTGGTATAAGCATTTTACGTCGATTACAGTAAGGCCTGCGCATTTGCACAGCTTTTATGACTCGATGACCTCACAAGAGTTATTTTCAGTTTTAGCTAGGATTATTAACGATTTCTATTTAGATTCCATGTATGCGATTTCTTTGTTAATTAATTTATTAATTGCAATTATTCGTTATTGTTATTGAAATCTAGTTTGCGTCACGTGTTATGCGTTTGAAATCCTCGTTTTTGGAATTTTTTTTAAAAACCTAGATTCCTAACATTCAATGAACTACTATTTTCCCGCTTTGCTGAAATTGAAGCCGCTGGTGTTTTTTTTTTTTTAGTTAAAAAAATTGACCGGAACACACATGCAATGCCGCTGGCATTGCGTGCGGAAATTCTTGTTTTTGGAATTAAAAAAAAAAAACCCTAGATTCCTAACATTTGATGAAAAAGCGAAGCTACTATTCTAAGCTACTAAAAGCGAAGCTGCAAGCAGTTCCGATTCAAATGATGGATCCGGCAACTCAGCGCGCATGCGTGACTAATGGTGGTGCCAATAGCCTGCAGATGCTAAAGACACCGGTGGTGCGAATAGCTTCGGCCTGAAGCAACAGGAATGATTTTCTGAATTAAGTATAAAACCTTTTAATGATAAAGATAAAGGTGATTTTTTAAATTCATTACAATTGATTAATTTCCGCCCAAATGTTTGTGTACGCTTTTTGCGTAATGCAGAAAAAATTATTCAAATATAATTACTTTCTAAAGGTATTACACAAAACGCTTGACTAAAATGATGATATAAATTGCAGATCAATACTTTTTTACAGGTCATCAGTAACGTAGTTTGTAATATGATTAAGAGAGCTGTTTTGTTTATAAGGAATAAGAAAGTAAAGTCGGATACGAAAAGAACGCGGGTTAAATGTCTATCGCAATTTGAAGTTAAAAATTACTTTGTTAAGGGAACCAGGAATATAAAATTACGCATAAGAGATTCATTTGAAATTATATTCCATGCGAACAAGCTGGTCTCCGAAGGCGGATAGTAAAAAATAATTAACATTACATAAAAATTTATTTTAAAAAGCTATTTTACAAAATTTAATGAATTGATTCATAGCAGGATGATTTTCCTAATTGTAAGCTGTAACGTTTAAGAATAGCATCGGCTAGTATTCAGAATATCGTCTAAAAGTTTTCTTCTCGGCCGTATTTGAAAAATCAATAGTCTATACTGTGCTAATCATTTCACATATTAAACAGATTTCGTTATTATTACAACAGTAGCCTTTGTCACCCAGTTTGGATTTTTTGGGTGCTAAACTATGAATACGGAATGAATAATTATATAAATTTCAGCTTCGTTACTTCATAATACTAAAAAATATAGATTTAATGAAAATCGAAATTTATGCAAAAATGAATTACCTATTTCAAAGTAAAGGCTTTAAATATTAAGTTCTTTGAGTTAAATATGTGAGCTTGGATAGATTATACAGCAAAAGAATTAACATATGAGAAAAGTTGTAAAATATCTACGTCAACAGATATACATATTAGATGGCAGAATAAAATTATATAAATTGAAACTGAATTTCCAAAAACGCTATCAAGAAAGTTATTAAAAAATATAAAGGCAGAATTTCCCAAATATTAAATTTTTGTGAAGAGTAAAAAACTTCTTTTCATTATTTCTTGGTCAAAATGTTTAAGAAACCCCATATTATAATTCCTGCGAAAATAAAATGAAACTAAAAATCTTAATTAAAAAGAAAGACAAACAAGAAGGACATAGAAAAAAGAACACATCACATATGTATAATGAAAAGTATAAATTTGAAGATAGTCTAGAAAATATTTCACATTGCAAAACTTATCAAATGAAATAAAAATCTCTTCAATCAATGAGCTTGAGTTGCGAAATATATCTTAAAAAGTATATAACTTCTAACTGTAGGAAAGAGAATAATTATTTTCAGGTGAATGTATTAAAGAAACCGAACTTTATTAACTAGTAGACACCTCTGGAGATAGCCTTGTTATATGTGAAAATATAAATTAAGTTCCATTTCAGTTGAATCTCTTATGCATCATTTGATATTCATGGTTCCTTTAACAAAGTATTTTAAACTTCAAATTGTAATAGGTATTTATGATGTGTTATTCTAGTAACCTTGCCCTTATTCTATATTCATTGCGTATATGAACGTCTGTAATGGCGTTAGATGATGAGCACTTCAATTTTTTTTATTTCTCAGGCAAAATATATAGTTGATTCCACGTTAAAATGGTGCGTCATATTTTACGTCTATCAGCATGTTAACTGGATTAAAACATGCTGATAGAAAGAATTAAAAAAGAGCAACCATAATCATTCAGCTTACCGATATATTTACTTATACAGGGTTCCCACTTATATCCGTTACACCCCTCTTAACTTCTAAACTGTGACATCTTAGGCCATAAAGTTGCTGTGTAGGTATAATAAAAAGACTATGCGCTACTCGATAAGACAACTTACAACGCCATCTATCGGTAAATTTTGGAATTAGCGGCCCTATCTCGTAAACGGTGAAAGATACGAGAAAATAGTCAATCAAAAAGTTGTTGAACACTCTCGATTTAGTACGAAAAGATACCTTGAGCACATTAATACTCAAAACAGAATGTAAAAAATGAACATTTGTTTGACTATGATTTTCAACACTAAGGCTTCGTGAAACGCGAACGAAGTGAGAAATCCAGCCCAGAGTACAAATGTGTATAGTGGCTAACGGAGAGCATTTTGAGCAATATAAATAAATGATCCAGAAGATAGGGACATGTCTCAGTTTCTTCCTCCCACTCTTTCTGATATGACAATTTTCGAAAGCGTGGCCAAACAAATGTTCATTTTTTGCATTCTGTTTTGAGTATTAATGTGCGCAAGGTATCTTTTCGTACCAAATCGAGAGTGCTCTACAACTTTCAAATTGACATTCTTCTTTCACCGTTTACGAGATAGGACCACTAATTCCAAAATTTACCGATAGATGGCGTTGTAAGTTGTCTTATCGAGTAGCGCATAGCCTTTTTACTATACCTAGACACCAACTTTATGGCCTAAGCTGTCACCGTTTAGAAGTTAAGGGGGGGGGGTAATGGATATAAGTGGGGACCCTGTATACTTAATATCTTATAGGACTTTATTAAATCGAATTTGAATTTTAAAATCGTATTATTTTACTCATTTTGAACTCTTAAACTTTATATCATTTTGATACAATAATATTTTTGAAGTAATCGCGGAAAAAACTAAAATCTAGCTTAATTTTTAAGTAATTAAAATTTGAAAAATAAACTTTAAGTGTGTGCATACCCATCCTCCATAATATATTTGGGCTAAATTTGGTAGTTCTAGGTACGACGGTCTGCCCTGTAGAGCGTCCAAAGATTCACCCAAACATGGGAGCGTATTTTATTATTACTGGAAATTATTATTATAACAATATATTTTATATTATATTAACAAAATTTTTAAACCATTGTTCAACAGATTCATACTATATTACAACTGATCATGATTATCAACAAGAATATTAAAACACATTATTATCATAAATTATTACAACAAATAATTATTATCAACATACTAGAAAATCACCCGTCATGGTATGGAGGGTGCAAATTGCCTCTTCATTCGAGAGATTTCCCGTCCAATTTGAAGTGTTTAAATAGATATATATGCGAGAGAAATTTTTAACATTGATTGAAGGAAAATAAAATAAACACATGTTTTATGACAGGAAATATTTTTTTATTTGCATATTATTTACATATTTCTTGATTCAAAAAACCTCTTAGTAAGCAACAATCCGCGTGAAGTATCTTTCGTGGTGTAACAAGTTTATTATAATTCAATAACCATGAAATTCTCAGCTTGTCAAACGTAAGTCAAAAGTTAAAATTTCAAAGGAATTCTTTTTCGAAATTCAGATCAAAACAAAGCACTTTTCTGCTTGACAAACGTTGCAAAAAATATTATCAAATTATATCATCTCCACTGCATTAAATAAGCAGATGCATCTTGGCGTCTAAACTATATTACGTGCTTGATATATCACTGAGGCGATTTACTACTTTCTATTGAAAAACGGAAATTAATTTGAAATATATGATTAATATAATTTAAAATTTCTCTGGAACTATTAATAATAGCGAGATAAATTTTATATCAATCGATAGAAAATTTTATTTCACTATTTTAGAGATATTAAATTTCAAATTAGAGATACAATTACTCTTTTAAATTTAAAATTATTGAAATTTAGATTCTCTAAAAATGAAATAATGCTGTTTAACGTCTCGAAGTGCTATTGCACTTGTTTTATTGTTGGTGACGTCAGAGCGTTACCGAGAGATAGATCTGGGCTATTATATTAGTAATAATTATTGTAATAAGTCATTGCTACCAACATATAATTATTAGAACATATCATTATTATTAACATATAATTATTACAGCAGATTCATATATTGTTACAACGGATTTCATGTGAGGTCCATATCAAGGAATACATTTTATCAGTTAATAATTGATATAATCTAGCTGTGCTGTAACATACAGGTATAAACGGCTCTTTTATCATTCCTTCATATAATTTTAATTTAAAAAAAAACCCTTAATTGGTTGAAATAGAAAAGTGAGATACAGTAAACCACCGTTTATGTGTCTTTTGAGAGACTGACGTATAAATGAAAAGGCGCAGAATCGAAATTTTAATAAACTACTTTGATTATAACAAATTTAATGCTACTAATGCATATCCATTTCAAGGCATTAATTTTAAAGTTTTTAAGTTGGTAGTAATATAATACTACGTAGTAAAGAAATCAATAATTAAATTTTAAAATTAAACATTTATCATAAAAGGGAAAAAAGCATTCATATATTGCATATATTGAATACTAATTATACATATCTTATCCGATTTATGTGCAGGCAGGTAGGCGTTTAATTAACAAAATCTTTAACCATCGTCTGACGTGCTGATTGTCTGTGAATATTAAGTACATCATCATGAATCGAATTCACTGAATGTTTTATTCTTTTGACAAAAGAAATAAATTCGAAGTTATCCAATGGAACCCATTACGTCTTTAAAGAAATTTGGAATATTCTTCATCATCGCTCAAATTAGCATAAGAAAATCTGTCGCCTATTAATTCATCAACTGCGAATAATTTAGAAATCCTGGTATCTTTATCACAATTCACATATTAGAAAGGAGAAAATTTTCATATTTTAGAACAACAGAAAATGGCGTGTAATGGAAGCTTTGCATAAACGAAGCACTTTATCATTACAATGAATACGAATGAATCGGGACTGATGTGAAACGACGTATACACGAGAAACGTATAAACGGAACTTTACTGCATGATAAAATAAAAATTCCAGCGTCATGAGAAATTGAGAATAAGTTGTGCTAAATTGCATCTCTGTCATCTTATATGGCAACAAGGAATCGTGAACACGTTATTAAACGAATAAAAAGAAAATCAGTGAGGTAATCTTGTCATTTCAAGTTTTTCGTCTGAGCAGGAAAATTATTAAATAAAACATATATAAAAATATTTCATAATTAAACTCTTAACTTTACAGTGGATTTCTTATTCTTCCAAAAAAGATGTGGGCATGCGGAGCACATTAATCTGATCGTGGTTAAAAAATAAGCTGAAGTTAAACGGGACTTTTAGCATGGGTTAAATTTGATTAGATTGTTTTGATAAACCTCTACATCAAAACTGCAGGATGGATGTTTGGAGCTGACTTCATTAATCTTGAGTCGTAACCAGAAGAGGAATATGATATCTAAATCAGCATTCCTTTTCTCCAACCTTTGAATAAGACCGCGAAGACTTGGCGGTAGAGCCTTGGCTTCTGGATCGAAAGATAGCAATTTTGAGAAATCACCACAAAACTTGAAAATCTTCCATGTAATTGATGCACGTTTGTGTGGCACGTATGTAAATTAAAGGCTAAATGTACCTATATATAATTACAGTAGAGTCTCCCTACAACGAAGTCTCCCTACAACGAAGTCTCCCTACAACGAAGTCTCCCTACAGCGAATTTCTCCCTATAACGAAATTTTTAATCGGAATGTTAAAAAAACATTCAAAATATTCTCCATATAACGAAGTGGTTGTCTCCCTATAACTAATTTTTTCATACCTTTATCGTTTCGATTTTTGTCATTCTTGAAGAAAGTTGCTAATTTCTGTGGAAACAAATAGCTCACACGTGCCTGTTTCGGGAACCACTCGCATTTTTCATTCCAGCGATAACACATAACAATAGAATGCTATGTGAAGGGTAATGTAGTTATGGGGACCTGGGTTTCTACACAGGGAGCAACATTTCTATGGGTCAAGATTACAAGAATCGAGGTGGAAACAGCAAATGGATGTGATAATACGCATTTTATGTTTATCCGTACTAGTACATATTATTCTCTAAATAGGTGAATTGTCTTCACTTTTGAGATTTTATTTATACAATAAAAATTAGTATAATTTTAACAAATTTATAATAAATATTACTTCATTTTTAATTGAAAGTCATAATTAAATATTTTTGAACTTATCGCACATACTAAAAGGTTTGTAACATTTACTTAAATAACTGCAAAAATCTCTAATCTCCGTATAACGAAATTTTCTCTATAGCGAATTTTTCAACTGGAACCAAGCGATTTCGTTATAGGGAGATTCCACTGTATATAATAATATACAGGTATATAATTTATATATATATGGAGAGAGAGATAGGTTCAGTTTTTCTCAAACATCTCAAAATTTCTTCAATAGCAATAATCAAATTGATTTTTCTAAGAATAAAACAATTTCAGGTTCTTTTATACAGAGAACCCGAAAGTTCTTTCAATAGCACTTCAAAAAATATTTATGTACTCGAATTTCAGATATAAATGTAATATTAACTGAATTCAAAGCATATTAATTATCAACTAATTAAACTACAGTTAAATACTAAATAAGTAATATAGAAATTTTTAATAAAATAATTGTAGCTATATTTAAAATTTTGCGAAATTATATCATTTCAAAACGTAATGACAGACAAATCAGAACATGAAAGTACACATGTGTGATGTCTTTAGAGGGCCATCAAGAAATTAAGAATTACTTCGTTCCAGGTCAAATGTCCTCAGATTAGCGTAGTGTGGAAGACGGAAGACTGGGGTGCTTGACCATCGTAAGCTGACAAAAGGTTTAAAATCCTGCATCTGCCCCAAAATAGTCCTCGTGTAAATCTGACTTACCTAAAACTATAAACCACCTTGAGGATATGTGTGTCTCCATAACATTAACTTACAAAAGCCGTCTGCAACACACAGTATTAGAGCTCGAGCCTGTGATATTAAAATAATAAAGCCTTTACTGTGCTACTAGACCACAGGGATGCAGGTGGTGTAATGTAATGTGCTACTAGACAACTGCAGTCTATAATGGATGATTGAATCGATGATTATGATTATGCGTCATTGAAAGCTTTTTGTGTATCTAATAGCAGGATGCGCTAATACTCTTGGATAGACCAAAGGAAACAACAGAACTTAACAGGCAAACATTGTTGTATTTCTACTAGAAATGGAATTGAAAATTAAGGCATGTGATTATTTTACATTAATAGGATACACTGAAGTAGGGTAGACCGGGGCTAGTTGGGCCGTTTTTTCTTCTAAGAATTAAAAAAAAAAAAGAGAATTTAGATTTACAAATTTTTTAAGCTCACACTATTAGTGAACTTTCAGAAATAATTCGCCATCGTAGCATTTGAATATATTAACTACAGTATTAATTTAAAACCTCAAACTGACACCAAGTCGCTTGGCCCAACTTGCCCCGACTGCGGGGTAAGTTGAACCACTACTAACATGAAGCGACTATCACAAAACAGTCTTCTTTATTATTATACTCTATTAATTTAAGTAACGCAGTTGTGTTATTATCCGCATTATGTGTATCATATACAAAATTGTGCATTTCTATTCAGTAGAAACTAAGATACAGCTTTTATGGTCATCGTCAAATAGTATTGTGTAACTATAATCAAAATTGAGTCCACATGGTTTTTCATAACAAGTATCTTGCATAATAAATCTGGTACAATTCCATCCCACATATTCAGAGATATTTCTATAACGCACATCCTGATAAACCCTGTGTAGCGCGTGCCAACTTGCCCCATTCGAAATGGCTCAACTAACCCCATATTGTTTCTCATCAATGTAGGGATTTATTCTGAAAGCATTTCGATAAGCAAACAAGCCCTAAAGTAGCAATGAAGGATTATCTTTCAGAACACTATTTGTAAGAACGGAAATTATAATTTATAAGCAAAGAAAAAAAAAACGATTATTCGTAACTCAGGAAATTTACTCAGCTTAGCAAAAATTAGGAAATCCTGGCTGGTTCTTTAATGAACGCTACTTCGTCAATGGCGCTGATGTGGAAGAAGAAAGGCGGGATAATACACACTTGTCTGGAATGGGAGCGTTAAATACCGAAAAGTATTAAAAATATCGCTTTGGCCAACTAGACCCTGTCTACCTCAAATCTTGATTTTGAGAAGAATTCTTCTAAAATTTATTATAAAATTGTAATTAATTAAATTTCTTTTCGTTTCTCATTTATTAAAGATTAATTTAGATATTCTATTTTCCTACATATATGTATAATTTGGCTGGTGATCTTCGTATATCGATGGGATCACCAAATTTTTTCTTATTCGTCGTGAGTGAAAAATGTTTTAAAAAAAACATGTTCTGTATGATACGCTGAGAGAGAAAAAAACGAGGAGGGCAACTGGTTAAAGTAGGCTTGAGTTTTTGTTAACAGTTCGTTGTTATATATAAGCAATATAATTACGATAATTATTCATAAAATACATTTGACGGTTCCAACTCATTGAGAGATGTTCATTCACTTGTTCGTCTGTCCTTTTGGAAGTTTCAATAGTAAATAGAGATGATTTTCCCGCCAATGTCAATTTCGAAGTTTTAGCAGTAGTCTCTCATTACGGTTATGATAGTTCTGCGCAAAGGGATGGTCATGATAGAATAATTCTCGTTAAAGCATTCTCGTTATTTATGTCTTACCATTTGCGCTTCATACTATAAAGTTAAAGCATGTCCAAACATATATCTGTATATGGAATCGATTTTTTTTTTTAAATTCTGAAATTTGATTCAGAGCTGCATGTGGAATTTTAAATTTTGTTTATGGTAAAGATTATAAATCTCTGCTTCTGTTTCACTTCCCATAAATATAATTTCAGACGGCATACTTTTTATTTAAACATCTGCGGAACGAATTTCGATTTCAATCTACACATGTAACCACCTAATTGATTTTTTTTGCATCGAATGCATTATTGCGAAGTGCAGCAGTATTCAGTTTTTTAATTAAAATGAACTCATTGATAGCCGTTATGATTCGATATATAAATTGAAAGGAATCCAAAAATATCCCCAGAATTTTATGGACTTTTAGTTGAATCGAAACGACAACACATTGGCAAAACAGAAGCACGATCTAATTATATTGAAAAGAAAACCGAACTGTCAAGGACTTAAAAGATCAGAGCAAAAAGTATCACGCGAATTCCGTTTAATCCATTAGCTTTTGAATGAAAAACATATCGAAACAAAGAAATCTTCTATGAATTAAAATTTTATTATAAATACAATAAATGACATTCGACGCTACTTTTATTATTTCGCATCAAATAATGAATACCGAACCGCGAAATTAACATTTTACTAAATATTAATAGAAATAACCTTTTGTTCTTATGATACCGATTTATATAGATGTTATCCAATTTAAAACAAAACTGAATTATCTATGAAACACCCTTTGATACAATATTTCCATTACAATACAATTGTATAAACAATGCAGTCCGATGAATATTCCTAAAATTTGTAAGTCAGTACTTCATTTTTTTTTCTCCTATCGCATTGAAAACATAACCGAAAAGGTAACACTTTTCGTTTGAAATAACACCAGCAGATAAGATTTGTTTATAAGATGATTGTCGTTCCAAACTTTTCTCGCAAGTTTTCGAAACACATTTGCTTTTTTACGTCTCGTTTATGATCTAACAAAATCCATGCATGAACGAGATATCATCTGATCTCATTTCAATTTATCGCATTATAAAAGCGAAAGAACCAGCAAAACTCATAAGAATTCATAATATTAATTAGAATGTCTTGTTCGAGCAGTTGGCAGGTTCCTGATCGTTATCAATATGTTTTGGCAAAATCATGCCTGCCCCCCTTCCTATTAGCATTTGTTTGGCATCGCTAAATTTCGTTCCCATGCAAGGGGTGAATAAAAATAATTTTCTTCTTATCACGCGTCGTATTTGTATTCGAATCAGCGTGACATTAGCATCTGTAAGGGTTAACGGCTGACAAGATCTCGTTTGGCGATCGCAGTTAAAAATTTAAGCCCTCGTGGAGCGAACGCCATCATCATCGATTATTATCAGAGATAACAATAAAATGGCCCCCTTCCGAAGAAATGTGTCGGACTTTCACATCCTGGTAAAGAAA
This sequence comes from Araneus ventricosus, assembly GCA_013235015.1. NCBI lineage: Eukaryota > Metazoa > Arthropoda > Arachnida > Araneae > Araneidae > Araneus > Araneus ventricosus. The sequence continues at coordinate 411,042 of BGPR01000092.1, read as the reverse complement.
AGGCCTTAATGCTTTTTGAATAATGCAACGCTTCTCATATATCCCCCAGACAGCAGAAGTAGACAAAAGAAAGGCGAACAGTATCCCGCCCCCTGGTGGCAGAAAAGCAAAAGAACAGCGCGCCAGCATCGATCGGGCGAGTGTCAAAGCCGCCTCGTTTTAATAATGTCTTTATCTGAAGCCAGTGTTGAAGTACTTAATGTGCCGTTCCGATGGCAGAGTGATTTGAATTTAATTAACACCCGATGAGCGGAGGTCCCGAGAGGGGGCGCTGCGATGGATGCATCTAATTATATGCTCGCGTGCTGGTAGCGAGGCTATTTAACCTCGAAGCGATATTATTCTCGGTAGAACGTGAATGAGCGTGTTTAGGGAAATTTGTGGTGACGTTCAGCCACTTTGATGATAAAAGCTTCTAATATAGAAGATCGGTAATAAACTCCGCTTGCTCGCGGAACTCGGTGAACAATTACCGGATCAGGCTTGTCAAAGGTGGGGAGCGTCTATTAAACGAAAACCGGAACTGGGGGCTCGGAAATTAAGTTTTTAATTGGACAATTAATTTTGCATTTAAGCTCGAATGTTCAAATTTTCTAAAATAAGTAGTTGTTATTGGCAGAGAAGGGTGGGACAAGACTGTTGAGTTTCTTCTATTTAATGTACCTTAGAGTTATTTAAATTAGAAACTGAGCAGTGTAATTACATAGTAAATGTGTAAGATATGTCGTATTATTTAACATTTTTCAGTAATCTATTTGCAAAGAGAATATAACATAGAAGCTAAGCAATGTTTGGGACATTATTTTTTACTTAATATGATACAAATGACATGATAAAAACATTAATAAAATTTATCAATAAAATCAAGAAATTAAAGATAGGTTTAACGACTTGAAGTCATATGTTTACTTTACACTTTTATTTCTTTTGCTAATACACAAATGGGGATAGAATCGAAGAGTGTAATAAAGTAAATGAAATGAGTTCCGGAGGAGGAAAACTAAAGTATATGACAACGGTAACGATAAAAAAAGGATTCAAATAGTCTTAGTCTTATTTTTTAAAACTTATATGATTTGGAAATAAATAATTTATATCTAATTTGATATGCTAAAATGCGATCTGAGCAGCAATTGGTAAATGAGAAGATTCTCACATTAAGAAATTTTTATTACTCGCCCCAGAAGATAGAATTCAGTCTGAAATTGGTTTGAAAAAAATCTAGGGTGTGGGATTCATTTGTCTTTCATTACTAAGCCTTAAGTCATCATCAAAAGAAAAACAAGGTTTAAGCTCTTCTGTGTGCTGTAGCTGTTTAAAGAAATATCTCAAAGATGTGTTGGGAACAAGGCCAGATTTCCCATAGGGGCAACTAAGCCATGGAATAGGGCGCAGTCTTCAGGAGGCGCATATTAAGAAGAAATAACAACCAAATATTTACAAAGTTTTCAATATTATTTTGGAAAGGTCATATAAAACGATGTTTCTAAAATTTATGTTAGATATATGAAGCGATACAGTTATTTTTGTCTTCTGTGGATCTTACCGTCTTTTGCCTTTGAACAGATTTGCACTGAAATAGATTTAATAAGATCTGACCACTTCATGGACCTTTAAGCCTACTCATGGACAAAAGCGCGAAGGAAGAAGTTGTCAAAGTCAAGAAGTTCAAGAAAGTTGATAAGAATTTTTGCAGGTGTTAATGTGGTGCTATTTCATAAGTAGTGTGATTTTGAATTTAAAATTTAACGTGATTCAAAGATTATAAAGATTATATTATGTAATTATATGCTTTAAAGATAAACTGTTGTGTATTAAATTGAAAACTATATATTTTTGAAAGGGGGTACAGAATAAGCTTTGGCCCTGGTTGGGCAGATGATGAATTATGCCTCATCTTGTTCATAATTAGTTCGAATTTTCTATTGTTATCTCTTAACCCTTTGGCTCCCAGACGGTGGTACCTCCGCGCACGCCGTGAACACAGATTTTCCCCCCTTTCTGACCTTGACCGATTCGGCCGTATATATTTTAAATGCCAATGTGTTTTAAAATATCTATCATTCAAACAAACTAGGACTAAAAGATTTCACTCTATTAGCCTGTGATGAAATTCTTTCAAAACAAGTTGATAATTATTCAAAATTGAAAGATGAGTACAACACTAAAAATACACCTGACAAACTTCATGTACTTGTTGATAATATCTTGGAAGGTTCAAGAAGAAAGCGAAATAGATGTTAGGTGTGTTATAACATAAATAAAAAAAAATCAAACTGACTATTCATTCATGTAATGCATGTCAGAAATCGTTTTGTACCCGTGAACATTTTGAGCATTATCATGAAAATTTGTAGTTTAACAATTCTTATAACTCAGCCTAGAGAATATATGTATGTAATTTAATCCCAATACAGTACATTTCAGTGTCTTCTGTCTCCTTCTTTGGTTACATGCGGCTTTATACTATTATATATCATGTATCCACCAGAGGATATATGGATTTCATCAATGTACTTAGCATGTATACGCCAAGGGGCTAAAGGCATAAAAGAGTGAAGCTGCCCTAAACTGTTTTTATTCCAAGGGTCGCAATAAATTTATTCTCATTAGTCTGTAAATGTTGCATGGGAGTGAAAGGAATGGTATTTTATAATTTCTCTGCTTATTATATTTCCGTCCCAAAAGTCTGTTATTTCAGTCTTAACCAAAAGAGCTCTTTCCCTTTAAAAACGCTGTTGGGGACTAAAAAAAAACGTAGTTGTACATTATTAGTTTTTTTTATATTAACTTTTGAAATGTGTCCAACAATTCTCGGACACCCTGTATATCAAGGAACGTTTAGTTCAAAACTTGAATTAACATTGAAAATAGTATAATTAGCTAGTTCTTGTTTTATTGAAATAAAAATCCCTCTCACGCAACTCTTTTAAATGGGCATCTGTGATCTTATTCATTCTCTGCGAAAATCCAGGTCCACTAAGATCGCTCATTGAAATTAATTATTCTAAATATATTGCTTTATCCTGCATCAAGTTTATTATTTCAACTCAACTCTTCGTATTCGAATTGCATAAAATTTCCAGAATTGAATAAACCATATTGAAACAAAATGGCTTTTCCTTGGGGGAGGAAACAAAGCTCTGGATGTCAAAGAAGTGAGATGCCAAAAAACGAGGTAGAGCTCGAAGTAAATCCACTCAACAGCGATGAATAGCCTTCGTAAGCTCTATTCTTGAGAGCGCAGGATATCATACCCCGATCTATGGATCTCAAACAGGATGGGTGAATATTTTCCATCGATATCTGAACCAAGAAAAGTATCCCTTTCATTGGAACAATGGAATGCATGATTTCTGTATACCTTTTAAGTTTGGTGATTTTGAAGTTGCAAAATACAGCAATAAAATAATTCTATTTGAATAAGCAGATGCTATTTATTTTAATATATACATTACATTTAGGGTTTAGAAAAGATAGGTGGAGTTGGGGTAGATTGATATTCGGGAACACTGATGCAGACCATAAATTTTGATGATTGGAATTGCTCAAAATGTTCATACCCCTCACATATATGCCACTGTACCTTTGGGTATATTTTTCGGCCATGTTGAGTCAAAAGTTAATTTACAAATGAATCAAACGGCTGATTTTCTCGTCTAAGTAAATTTTACTCTAAGTATGTTATGGGATTTCTTTAACTAGTTACGTTTTCCTGCCAAGGAATCTACTCAAAGGTAGGAAAAAACATTTATTTTTCTGAACTATATTAAGTTTTGAGGTTCTAAGGCGTTGTTTTAGATTACCCACTTATTTTAAGTAAAAAGGCTCTTGGGGAAGATTGATATAATAGACTCCGGGGCACATCAATACGCGTCTTCTGTGTGTATCAATGTGCCTCAACAGCAACTACTCTACAAAATCGTCTTCAGAAATCGAAAAAACGTAAAAATGAACTATCTAAGAGATATACGCAATTAAGTATTTGTTTAAACAATGAACACGGTTTTAATTTCATTGCAAAAATGAAAAGTATTATTGTAAATGAAGTTTAAAAAATATTTTTTAAGAATTTATAAAAGTTGGAGAAAACGTTGTACGGAAACTTAATTAATGTCATCAAAAACATAATTTTTTGCATTTCTAGATGGTGTGAAAATTATTTTTCTGCTATATTATTTTCGCAAGTCAGCAAGGAAGAAAGCGAAAATTTCCCTTAATTTTTAATTAATTAAAATTTTCAGAAACGGCTTCGAGGTACACCTTCCCTCCCTCCAAAGTACTTTTTAACCCACACACACCCATTCTCCTTTATTATTTGGAAAGATAAATCATTTTCTGAGGCAGTATTGTTTAATTTTTTCAGTCTCATTAAAAATGTTGAATTTTGATTAAAATAAAAGCTTGTTACTTGGTTAAACTTTTAAACATTGATTTGGAATGCAAAATTTATTTATAAAACACCTTTTGTTTTGATCTCAGACCTATTAACCATCATTATTTTCGATATTTCTGTGTGTATCAATGCACCCATTGTATGGGGCACATTGATACAAATTCATTTTTAGGAAAAAGTTTAATAAGTATTTTATTATGTCATTAATGACCAAAATTCGACTGAAATCCTATATTAGATTAACAAATGCATAAATGGTATTAGTTCTAATTATTTCCGTTGGTAAAATCATTTTTTAGCTTTCCAAAAAAAGTGTATCAATGTCCCCGCATTCCCACTAATCATTTTTTATTGCTAATAATTTATGAATTTTTATCATATCCAGTTTTTATGTTTGTTCTTCAACAAATTATTAACCTTAAAAAATATACAATACCGGACACAAAAATTATCACGCATTTGTTTTCCTAAAAAATTTATAATGCAATTTTTAAAAGGATTCAATTCATTTGATTAATATTTTTATATTTAAATTAAATTCTTATTAATTTGGATGTGCTAATGATTTACGACTTTGCATTTTAAAGTTGAGATGAAATATTATCACGGTATTTGTTTTCTCCCTTTCTTCATTTCATTTATTGAATTCATTCTGCAATTATTTATAAAATTTTAGTGCTTTGGTTACTTTGAATATAAGCTGCATATAAAAAAAAACACTTCCTACAACAATGAAAGACCGAATATTCGAGTTAATTTAAAATAATAATTCATATATAAACTAAAGTAAGAATTGCGTATATATCTTTCAAGGGATTGATTTAAAATGACGTATGAACGAAAAGGAGTATAAACGAAATTTTACTAAACAACTTTGATTATTTATAGCATAAATTTAATACTACTCGTTGGCGCATGCGTGTCACTTGCAAGTGGAATGGGATGTTGCGCATGTGCCCAACTGGAAAGTGACTCTCCTGTATTTGGCAGAAATGAGTTAGCTGTACAGTAGAGTCTCGATAATTCGAGATGGACGCGACCTGGCCTACCTCGAACTATCGAAAACTCGAATGATCGAAATCATAAAATTTAATAAATAAATAAATGGAAATAAAAGCAATTTTTAAATCTCAGTGTAGTATATTTAAATGAAAAATGTACTTATATATTATAACATAACTGCTGATAGCAATAGGTTAATTAATCTTAAAATAATTATCAATTGTTTTTTGTTTAAACACATTGCTCCTATATATCGATCTTATATATATCCCATTTTCTTTGGGAGGGGGCATTTCTGCAGGTGGCTTTGGGGTGAGCAGTGGACAAATGACCCGTCGAACAACAATAAAAACCAGATGTAGTAATTCTTTCACGTGTTGTGTATGTGTGGGTCATTATTTGGGAGTTAAACTGATTTTTTTCACTAACTCGGATTTATGGAAAACTCGAACAATCGAGACTCTACTGTAATTCATAAATGACGCGGGTAAAGGAACTCTCAATTGAAACCCACAAATTAAGTATTTAAAATGATAAAAAGTATTCCGTGCACTGTAAATACTGTAAAAAGTGTGTTATGTGATGTAAAATAAAATATAAAAAGAATCAGTGCCGGATGGTCCGTCATTAACTAATTACATAACGAAAGTACTAACACTACTAATGCAGATTCATTTAAAAGTATTAATTTTAAAGTTTTTTTAATATTTTACTAGTACATTATTACATAGTATGGAAATCAATAATTAATTTGAAAATTAAACATTTATCATAAAAGTGAGAGAAATCATACCTTTATTGTATATCTTGAGTGCTAATTATGCATATCTCATACGATTTTTATGCATGCAGGTAGGCGTTTAATTAAGAAATTGTTTAAACGTCGCACAGTGGAGTATTTGTCGCAAAATCCTGGCCAAAAATACTGTTCATACTTTTAAAAGTTAAAATCATTGCTGTTGACTTTTGATTTATATTATATTAATAAATACACTTAAATAAACTCATAAACACAGAAAAGAATGTTTTTTAAAAAAATAAATATAAAATACAAAGTTTACTTAACTCTTTACTGCTTATAAGAGGAAAGTAAATGTTGGTAGATTTGTTTTACTTTTATGTAATTTTTAATTAAATAGGTTAATGTTATATTATCAATAAAATTTTAGTTATTGATATAAATATATTTTACATAATGCATATTTACATTTAGAGTTTGCCAAAGTTGAGGCATTATATATATATATATACGTGTTTTCCAGTTCCTAGGATAGAATAACGGTTTAACGGTAATTAATTTTTATTTTAATGTTATTCCTTAGAGTTCTGTTCTTCGTTTTCATCATTCTCATTTTGATGTTTATTAGAAGGACCGTCCTCAGATGTTTCTTGAAGAAGTTGTAGTATTTCGCTAATACAAAATATCTCACTTAGTCTTTGTCAAGCCCAGGTTATAAATAAATCACTGCTTAAAATAAACATATTCAGGACATCTATGTTGAAAACTTCTCTATTAAAGTTTCTGGAGTAATTCGAACGGTGCAACCTAAAGTATTTGTTTCTGGCCTTGGTAGCTTCTTGTGACAGATGGCTAATATGTATTTCTCCACTTGCTGAATTACAGTGACCCTAATTATTAAAACTTTGTACATTGTTGGAGTCATAGGGTGCAATTATAAAGGTCCATGTAGATCTTGTGTCATCAGCATATAATTAGAACTTTTTTCATCAATGTGATACCCATTTATTACAGCTTCCAATATCACTATCAACCTTTTAATCAATTCTATATTTACTACATTGATTCGTGAAGCAATCTAAGAAGAATTCTAGATCTGAAAAAATCTCATCATTTGATGTTCGAAAGCGTTGCTTCGGATTGCCAAGAAGCAGTCCCAGTTTCCCTTTGAACTTTCTTAGGATATTCTTTTTAATGCCTCCTACAATTCTTTTCTCTTCTTCATTCTCGCCTGTCACTTATGCATTGGCATACTGTATGATAAGTGAAGTTCTGACTTAAAGAATTGTATGCGGGTATGTAAAGTTGACAGACAAAATTTCGAAGTAACTTGGTTTTCTAGAAATCTCTTATGTAATTTATTAAAGTCTTATGATGAAAATCCGCAGATGTAGCACCTGTTGTAGATGTTGTCTCTGTTGCAGTATTGCAGGCTCTTCCATCGCCCATTGTCAGTAACACAGAGTATTTAATCTTTCACGCTCTACTTTCAGTTGGTACTTCTGTAATGTACTGAATTTCTTCGTTTATAATATCTGATGATTAAAGTGCACGCAGATTGGTCTAGTAATTTAGCAGTACGGTAATCATAAACGGAAACACCGCCCAGGTTAGGCATGCGGAGTGCACTCCAGGACTGGCCTCCACGACAATTAACACTGGCACTGTGGACGAACTCCCCTGTCATACGCCGACAACTTCCCCATTACAGGGTTACAACTCGCCAACATCGGAGATTGACCCTAAGAAGTAGTAAACTCACTTTATGTCTAAAAATGACATAATAAAGTCATGAAAATAAAAAAAGGTATTTTATTAAAAAAATTATATAAAAAAATGATGCAAATATGTGCAAGATTTTATCTTTGAAATTGGTCCTTAGTATTATAAATATTATGTCTATACTTTAAATTAGGCCCGGCAAAGCCCGGCACACCTTTGAAAAGCTTTCACAATGTATAAATTAGAGCTAAAAAGACATAAAAATTAACTTTTTTTTAACTTTTGAAATTTTTTATTATGTGAAAAATAAATATATTCGAATGAATGTATAAATTAAAATGAAGGTCTTACCTTCATTTAACATATAAAAATTATTTAACTTTAAACCATCAGTTTATATAGCCACAAAAAAATATATATTTAAACGTTGCAGTAAAGCTGAAATGTGATAAAAACTACGTTCACTAATGAAGAAATCTGTTTTTCAACTGAGGTTAGGAGCTAAAGGATATGACTCATGTTCCTGAAATGAACGTCGATAGACGCACCAATTAGTCAGCTATTGTAAAATACCATTTTTTCAATTGTTGAGTACATTTCAAATTTTGGACTTTTGGCCAGGATTTTGGTAAGAATACTCCACTGTGCGTCGTCTGACGTGCTGATTGTCTGTGGGTATTAAGTATGTCATTATGAATCGAATGGAACTCCTCGAATGCTTTTTTTTCCACTATTCTTTTGACAATAGAAAATGAGTTCGAATGAAAGTTTTTCAATGGAGTCCATTGCGTTTTTAAACCTTAAGAGTCGCACTTTTTTTTGCTATCTAATAAGATAACCCCTCCTGTTCTGGAAATGGGCTGTCGTTTTCATTCATCTAAGAAGGCATAGAATACTTGAGATGATTATGGATTCTACGTAATTTCTGTGTCAAATTATAAAGCTAATTAATGATTAAATTTTAGTTTATAAACCTAAAAATGCGATAATTCGATGCACGTCAATATGACGGACGCGCCCGTTAAGGGGTTAAAGAAACGGGAAATAAGTTCTTAACCGTCGCTTAGCACCAGACAATTTGTCATCTATTAATTCATCAATTGTGAATAATCTCGAAGTCACGGTGTCTTTATCACAGTTCACATACTGGAAAGGAGGAAATTTCCACATTTTAGAACGGGGGGGGGGGGGGCGCCGTATAACCGAAGCTCTGCGCCGTATAAACGAAGTACTTTAACATTACAATGAATACGAATGGATCGGGACTGTGATGAAACGACGTATAAATGAGAAACGTATAAACGATGCTTTACTATATTAAATGATATTTCAACAAAAATTAAAACCATGATAAAATTTTGTCTCCATGTTATTTGACGTAGTAAAACTTCTTTATTTGAGTTTTAATTTTTTTTATCATTATTTGTATATCATTTCTCATTAAAGACTAAATGCTAATTTTTTTGCCACTCTCTCTTTTCGCGATTTAGTTCTCAAGTTATTAATACTTGATCATAATAATTTTTTGACATTCATTGTATAAATGTTTGCAAAGCATAATTTAGTTTAATTTCAATCGGGCAAGAAACACTTGTCATTATTTATTGATTTTCGATTTTAACCAATAAAAGAATAACATTAACCCTACAACCACGGTTGTTTATTGTAATTTTTGCAATGAAAGCCAGAAAATGATTGCTCACAAAATGTACGGCAGATCTCCTTGAATCCGAACTAATTCGGGCTGACCTTTTTTAGGATTCTGGGAAATTCGGTAAAATACTCTTGATATACCAAATGCAGTAGAGCATTGACTCTGGTTGCTCTGTGAAAACTTACGGAAAGTGCTCGCGGCGATTCGCACGGTACAGTGGCAAACAAGTTGAGGGTAAAAAGATGATATCTGAGTTTGTTTCTACTAATTAAGGTGCCGTATTCATTCTTAAGGACCAATTCGAGTACTTCTTTTAAGTTAGTAATAAACATTAGCTTTGTTTCCGATTCGTTATTGCTATTTTACTTTCATTTTTCAGGTAAAAGTTTTCAGAAAATTATAAAAAGATGTTAGGATTATCCAAAATTTCGGATTCCTAGGGTTCGGGTTCCCGGGGACTGAATAGATTAAAGATAATGAGCACACAAACTTAATTTTTTACTGTGACAAGCCAGAGCGTGCAATTAAGAGGAAACAGTTTCTATTGCGAGATGTTTTCCGCTTGAAAAATTATAAATTTTGGCTACATTTGCTTATGAAATACAATTGTGGAACTGTCGTTAGAATCTAGAAGTTTACGAACGCATCTAAAATTAAAACTTTCAAACAAGAAATTTTTGCAAATGGCTTCTATCATGACATTAAGAGGCAAGTAAATGCTGTGCAATCTCTACTAATAATAAAGGTGTATATGTGTTCTCTGTGTTGGTCCTATACAGGGCAGACCGCTAGAGCTGGAGCTACGAGATTTGGCACAAAAATACTTTGAAGGACGGGAATGTGCACCTCGGAGCCCTTTTCTTGAAATTAAAAATTAGACGAAATTATGACGTTTATCCTAAATAACTTCCGAAACAATAACTGCGCAAAAATCATTTTTACACTATCTGAAAGTGCAAAAAGTTACCTTTCCAATGATATCTAAATTTCCGTACAATGTTTTCTCGAATTTTAATAAATTTTTAAAAATAGTTTTTGGCATAATTTACAACAAAACTTTTCATTGTTGCAACGCAACTCAAACCGTTTTCATTGTTTAAACAAATATTTAATTGCATATTTCTCTTTCATTGTTGTAATCTGAGATAGGATCCTAATACATTTTGCTTTCATATTTTATTTCATCAAGATTTTTGTGAAATCTTTAAACCAAGCTCTCCGAGATATTGCTTTGCTTGCATTAAGAAATATATCCATTAAGCTGAATGATTATGGTTGCTATGTTACATGCCGCTGGCCATAAAATGTGCTGCGTCATTTTAATGTTGAAATCAAATGCATATTTTACAAGAGGAATAAGAAAGTGAAGATAGTGCCGACAACATGGAATTAGAGGTTACATGACATGGTCAGTTATTTGACTCAATTAGGAACATTTATGTAGACAATGAACATAAGAGGTCCAAGGTTACGAATAGAACATGGGTTAAATATCTACCACAATCTGAAGTTTAAAATTACGTTGTTAAGAGAACCATGAATATAAAATGATTCAAGATTTAATTGAAATCATATTCCCGGCGAACAAGCTAGTCGCCGAAGGAGGCTAGTAAGTTAGAAAAGAATAATTAAGATTTGCTTACTCGGTTTACCTGATATGTAAAAATGGATCAAGAACACATTGATTAATTATTATAGAGAAAAGATAGAAATAATGAGTAAATAGTTAAATTTCCTAAATAGTCGATTATTCCTACTTGTTTAGCAAATGATTTATATTGTAAATTGTACTGAGGCAATCAACTGTTGATAAATATCAGGAATCCATTATGCCCTTCTTTAATTATATACATTTCCAATTATTTTCCAGTAAGATAGTTACTGAAGATAACATCACGAATAGTTTTAAGCATTTTCTCATATATGATCGGGGACTAACACAGAAAGAGTCATTTTAATCTTAAACAGTCAGTTGCAGATGAATGAATAGGTATGGAAAAGAGTTTAAGTGTGTTCTAATGAGTTAAATGAATATCTTTTGAGATTCTGAATGACAGCTAGATCTTGATACAATTTATAACAAAAGAGGGAAATTTTTGTCATTATAACTGTTGCTTAAAGACGCAGGTGCTTCTCTTTTAATCTTAATTTATTGTTTAGATTCAGAAATCCTTCAGAGTATTGTATATTCTTACGAACATGGAAAGTCGCTTCCCAGCAATGTTAGTCGTATGGTTGGGAAGAGAGTTTTACAAGGTTAAGCATAGAGTGGCGGCAGCGGCTGTTCCGGGTTGCATATTTACAAACCCTACCCTGATAGAACTGAGGCAGGAAATCAGTCAATATCATTGGCTACGAGGAGCAGTGACGTCGTTTTCAGCTGTCGCACGTAGCGTACGGCAATCATAACAAAACAAGAGTCGTCCTACTTTTCTTCTCCGTTTTCCCACTGTTGAGCACAGAAAACATTATTCCGTGGGTTGTAATATTTTTAAAAATGAAATTATTTTTTAAAATATCATAAAAAATAAAAGATCCCACGTTGCAAGAAATTATACTAATGAAAAGTACACGCACGAGAGCAAAGAACGACGTCATCGGCTGTTGGCGAAGCGAGCCAATCATATTGTCCGATTTCCTGCCTCAGTTCTATCAGGGTAGGGTTTGTAAATATGCTTCTGGGTTCCCTGACCTTGGCGACGATTTTGGCGACTTGGCGACAAAATTGGCGACAAAATTGGCGACCTTGGCGACAAATAGATGATTCCGGAAAATGTAACCCTTTTCTTTATATTTCTATTAGGAAATGGAATAAATACGCTTCAATATACGAGAAAACTCCTTGTGACGACACGACCTGTCGGAGAGAGTATATAAGGACCGCGCCTGTATCAGAGGGTGTGTGTCGACCCATTGGGAACGACTTTAGAGTTTCGTCGGCAGTGCGAGCTAGGAAGCTTGTGAGCTGAGCGCTATTGAAAGTGTTGTTATTTTCGTTATTAGTTATTTGCTGACTGTTTGTGTTGCTGAATATCAAAGTGCTGAACTGTTATTACTTGTGAACTGTTGTCTGTTCACATTGCTAATCTGTGCAAGAACTATTGTTTCCTGTACCTGTGCTAGGAGTTTACCTTCATATTTGTGAATAAACCTTCATTCTTCATTATCCTGCGTGTTGGATTGTTTACACCATACACCCACAGAAAGACAATATATGCTACTAGAAAACCAAATTCATTATTGTTTCCCATTTAATGCGTTATTAGTAACTCTAAAAAGATCTCTGTAATTATTATCTAGTAAAAACAAATTAATTTTAACTAAAAAGAGAGTTCTACCCAGGGCCGTCTTAACAAATTTGAGCGCCCTGGGCTAGAATTTGGCGCCTGATCAAAATTATCTAGGAATCCTATTATCCAACGAAAATACCTACCGAATTTAATAAAACAAATCCACCTCTTCTCTGAATAGCGCCTTATAATTTTGTAAATTGGCGCCTTTTCAGAGTGGGATTTTGCAAGCAAGTTTCCAAACCCCTCGTAATCGTATACATCATTAATTTCAATCGTTATATCATAAACATAAAAAATATTTATACATTGGTTGCGTATGAATATATTTTGAATTGATATACGTACATGTTTATGTAATATTAGAAAATTGATGGCTATCAAGTTATCATATTTTTAATTTTAGGGTATTATAAATTATAATTAAATAATTTTTTAGGTTCAAAATTAAAATAAAATCAGTAGGGGAAAGTGAGGTAAAACGGGATACCTAAAGGTTTGAAATTCTGGTGGAGCTAAACTATTCGGCATAAAGAATGTCACATTTTTCTAAAATATCCTTTATTTATCAGAGTTTAATATATCTTTCAGAAAAAGTCATAGTTTCATTAATATTTTTACTGATGATTTTTTTGTAGAAAAAGTCAAAAAATCCCGTTTTACCCCACTATTGGGGTAAAACAGGATAAACATGTTAACTCTATGGGAAATTAGGGAAAACTAAATTTTCAGTGGAAAAGTAGCATATTTTTTTATTTTATGTGACAATTTAAGAATAAAACAATTTTCTAAGATTTAACAATAGTTATAATAGTTGACAATTTAAGAAAAAAGACGATTTTTTAAAAATTTAACAATAATTACAATAGTTGACAATTTAAGAATAAAGACAGTTTTTTAAAAGATTTATCAATGGTTACAGTAATTAACAATTTACTAATAATGACATTTACTAATATAATAGCCCAGATTTGTCTCTCTGTAACCCTCTGACGTCACCAACAATAACACTCGCGCCATAGCATTGCGAGACGTTAAACAGTATTATTTCATTGTTAGGGAACCTAAATTTCAGTAATATTAAATTTAAAAGAGTAATTGTCGTTCTAATTTCAAATTTAAAAAGCTCTAAAACAGTGAAATAAAATTTTCTATCGATTGATAAAAATATTATCTCGCTATGATCCGAGAAATTTCAAATTATATTAATCATATATTTCAAATTAATTTCCATTTTTCAATAGAAAGTAGTAAATTACGTCAGTGATATATCATGCGCGTGATATAGTTTGGACGCCACGATGCATCTGCTTATTTATTGCAATCGTGATGATATAATTTGATAATATTTTTTGGCAACGTTTGACAAGCAGAGAAGTGCTTTGTTCTGATTAGACATCTGAAGTATAAAGAAAATTGTTAAAGAACGAAAAATACTTCACACGCAATGTTGTTCGCCAAGAGGATTTTTGAATAAAGAAATATGTAAATAAAAAATATTTCCTCTCATAAAACATATGTTTGTTTTATTTGTTTTCAATTAATGTTAAACATTTTTCTCGAATATATATCTAATTAAACACGTCAAATTTGAAGGGAAATCTCTCGAATGAAGAGGCAATTTGCACCCGTCATGGTATGACGGGTGATTTTCTGGTGTTTTAAGATTTAACAATAACTACCGTAGTTGACAATTTCAGAATAAAGACAATTAATTTAAGAATAGTAATAAGTAGGTAAGAATAATAATAAGTAGGTAAGAATAGTAATAATTCACATAAAGTAGTTGTTTTTATTCTCCTCTCTATTGCAGCTTTAGTGGACTCATTTAGGATTTTTTATAAGATGGCTTTGCAGTATTGGTTCTTCATACTCTTCTGTTTTTAATTTTTTTCTTGGGTTTTCTTTTTTTGTATTTTGAGTCACCACAAAACAATTGCATCTTCTTTCATAGCATTTTTTTCATTTTCTTTTTTCTTCTCTTCTAACTATTGGAAATGGTTTCCATCAGATCATTTGACTCAAAGGTAAAATAGGAATGGCCCTCACAAACTACCAACTATCGCACAACTTAAGAAAATACTCTTCGGGTATTCGTAGCTTCCCCTAGTATCCCGTTTTACCCCACAAGAAGTATCCGGTTTTACCCCGAGTGCAGAGGTCATAAGAAACGAAATAGAGCAGCGCAATTATCGGAGAAAATCCTTATTGTTTAATAGGGTATAAATCCTCAGTAAACGTATAATAAGCTGGACTAAAAATGGTTTTTTAAAGTGTAATGATTTTTATGTAAGGATAGTTTAAAATCATACGAACATTGGAGAGGTGACGTCATAAAACAAACAAACCTTCACAGACGAAGTTAACTTAACAACAACAAAATGGAAACTATGACCATTCTTTTTCTTCCCTAGTGGAGAATAATTCAGTATTTGTCCACTAGAAAGAATTAATAACGCCAAAATCAAAGTATCCTGTTTTACCCGACTATCCCGTTTTACCCTACTCTTCCCACAGTAAATTTTAGACGCCATTGGGTAATTGGCGCCCCTGGGCTACAACCCAATAAGCCCATTAGATAAGACAGCCTTTGTTCTAACCATTCTTATACCAAAGATACGGATGAAATTATTAAACGGTACTGCAAATTGTGTAACTAATTCATTACGGAAGCTTCAAAGCTTGGAGCAAATTAGCAATGGTAGCACCTCGCTCTTTATGATATTCGAATTGATAATGGGTGCCAGTAAAGTCCTTTCCTACCTCGTTAACTTTGGAACCCCAACAACCAATGATTTTTATTTGCTGCGGGTGAGAAAAAAATATTTACAAATATGTGAAAGGAAATAATAAATATCAGTTCTAGTTAAGTTCATTTGGGTTGGCCTGACATTGATCAGATGACGATGTTCACATCTCAGCCAGCATCCTCTGTCCAAACTTACGCACCACACCAGCAGGATGGCATTTAACTCTCTATGAATTTAATACGGACTGCGCTCCTATACATAGCAGATTATTCCTGAATAGTGTTTTAAACCCGTGGCCCTCAGGTACCGAAGCCATACCGAGGTCTCTGCGGCCAAGCAGTAGATCTAATTTCGATGCAAATTTTAAGAACTGACAATAAAAGTTAGAATTTTGATTTTTAACTCTCAATTGTATGCAAATTTGTATGCAGAAATCATTAATTTTTAGACATGAAGTCTGTTTTTTTCTACTGATTAATCGATTTTGTTTAATTGATTTGATTTCATAAATTTTTGCTTTTTTTCTGTGTTTTGCTTGTTTCTTTTTATTTAAAATAGAAACAACTAAACGCGGATATTTATTTATAGTTTTATGTTCTACTACTTTGTAAAGAATACTACGTGACATCACAGTCGGATGCCAAAAGTAACTTCGCATGTCATCTAATATCTAATTTTCTTTTGTCTTATATTGTACTGCGACGTCACATCCCTTTTCCTTCTGCAATCCTCAATATGGATTCCAAGATTAAAATGGATCAGCACACTAAGGACACATCATGGGAACAGGAATTTATTCCATTAAAATTCTTCGAATGGCCGGAACATTGAAATATTTCGATATTTTAGTTATTGACTGTCATTTCAAAAATAAGTCTCATTTCTTATTTTGGCTTAGTACCTTCCTTACCTAAAATTCACTAATAAGAGGGCATACTTTTACACGCTTAAAAAAATGTTGCCAAAGTTTAATGAAATGATTCCATTAAAGTTTTTCGAGTGGCAAAAACATTTTAATTATTTAGTTACCTTTCAATGATTGATTATTATTTTGAAAATAAGCTTCAGTTCTCATTTTGGCTCAGTGCTTTTCTCACCCAAAACTCACTAATAAGAGGGCATAATTTTACACACTTACAAATAATGTTGCCAGAGTTTAATGAAAGGATTCCATTAAAGTTTTTCGAGTCGCAAAAACATTTAAATTATCTAGTTACCTATCGGTGATTGACTATTATTTTGAAAATAAGCCTCAGTTCTTATTTTGGTTCAATACCTTCCTTACCTAAAACTCACTAATAAGAGGGCATAATTTTACACACTTACAAATAAAGTTGCCAGAGTTTAATGAAAGGATTCCATTAAAGTTTTTCGAGTCGCAAAAACATTTTAATTATTTAGTTATCTTTTAGTGATTGACTATTATTTTGAAAATAAGCTTCAGTTCTTATTTTGGCTCAGAGCCTTTCTCACCCAAAACTCACTAATAAGAGGGCATATTTTTAAACGCTGGCAAATTATGTTGTCAAAGATTAATGGAGCTGTTTCGAGCGTCTTGAAATATTGGTAGAAAACACGCAATCTTCTTGCATTTTACTCCTCCTTTTCCATTCCTTTTGAAAGGCAGCGTTGTAAATAAATAATGAAACACACACAAAAAAAATCTTCATTGTGTCTTCTCTATAAATGTGGCCATTTGGCTTCTCCAAGATAGATTTCGATGTAAATTTTGTCGCCTAAAGACGCCAAACCAATTTGCAAATCTCACGCCCGCACAAGCAATTCAGTGCAAGGCAAACTCATTAGACGAGTGTGAGCAAGGGTGAAAAAAAATATATAAAAACATGACATGGCAGGCGAAAAGGAAACACGCTTTGGGTGGCGACTAATTTTCTCGCACTAAGCGCGATGGTAAAGTAACCATATGAGTTGCGTGACATACTGGACTCGGACTTATTCTCGGCATACATCTTAATTCTTTTCGTGAGCGCGACAAATTCAAAGCACGTAGTTTCATTACAATTGAGTCGTCATATTCCGTGGAAATGGGTATTATTTTGCCGTTTTCCTGTCAGTGGATTACCAAGAAGGAACGGTCCAAATGGTCGCTTCCCGAATACTTTATTTTCATTTGGACAGCTTCGAAGAGTAGATTTTTGTGGTTCGTGCGTCTAGGGAAAATGGATTTCCCTCTAATTTGCTTTAAAGTCTCATTTCGCGGCATACAAATCCTTCAACACATTTTGTAGTCAAAAGATTGGAAGCTTCTACTGGGTAATAATAATAATGAGTGGTAACCGTAAATGGTTAAAAACTTTTTTTTTTTTTTGCTTAGCACTTGACGAATTGAGAAAACTTTGAATATTCAGATTGTTCAAGATTTTTTTGTGTGTGTTTGAGGTGGATCTAAAATGGAAGTTCTAAAAGTTTAGGAAAACTATTTTTTTATTTTAATTAGTATGTAATTTAAATGTCATCAGAAAGAAAGGAAGAAAGTGACATGTTTCGGTAATTGAAGACTAAATGTGGTACACGATGTTATTGCCAACAAACAGCTTTTAAAGTGTTAAATGTGTAATATTTTAAAATGTGGTAAATGGGAAAAGCATCTGGTAACCCTCTTAATAGTTCAAAAAGGCGTGTAAAGAGGTCGCTAGTGTTAGCGTTTCTATTGGCTAGTGTGAATAGTTTTTTGGAATTACAACGCCTTTTGGCACTTACAACATTTATCACTTTCAGTCGAAATTTGATTCGTTTGTATGTATTTTAGTTAGATTAACGTCTCATGTTTGAAATTAAAAGAAGATTATTTTAGAATTAACCTCGTAATTTTAAACATGGTGACAAGGACGACATCTGAGGCTGTAGCCCCTCTCTAGATTTTCAACCCACACCAGTTAGACAATGCACGTTTGGTTTTATCTAGTTCAAAGGGCATCAGCCCCGCTCGCACTGCGAATTTTCTGAAGAATCGAGTTTCGAAACCGAACACTACCACACCATCCCGAAGCTAAGATTTTCCCAAATCCCTCCAGTTCTGTAGAAAATTATTATGTATCTTGACGTTATTATTATATTCTGGTAAATCATTTATTGATTTTTATAGTATATATATACTGAGTATGTTTTTGTTTATTCTTTAGACAAATGTTTAATTTTTTGGATAAACTTCACATTATCATACATAGAATTTTCGTTAAATTTAAATTAATCTAATAAGTTTAAATCATGGTTAGATGAAAACACGGCGTCGGATCTTACTTTCCAGCTTTCACTCTACACACAAAAAAGGCATATAGATATAAAATTCATATCTCTAAAAAGTGAGGCTAAATGAATCATCTTCGGACCATTCTAAACCCTTTTTAAAAAGCTACACTGTAAAAAATATCCGTTTTTTTTCCCGGACTTTTTCCGTATATTTGACGGTTTAAAGCTGTTTTGTTGACAAAACGGTTTTTCACCGTTTTTCTCTCCAGCCATAAACGGTTTAAAACCGTCAGTTCAAATTCTATTTTTCGTCATACGGTATTGCTTTCCGTACGATAACTTTCCCTTTTTCTTAAATGCAACTTTATTGCATTCATTTCATGTTTTTAATAGGGTTCCATTTCCGTAACCTTAAAACACGTGTTCTGGCAATAGTTGATTTTTACACCACTAGGTGGCGCCACTAGAGCTATAGTGACTTTAAAACTCAAATAGATTATTTTTTCTTTATTTTATGAAGTCTCCGGTGGTCTAGTGGTTAGAGTGACTGCCTTTTATTTCTATGAACGCGGTTTCGATCCCCGGCTTAGAGGAGTTAGAAGGTTTGTCACCATCTTGCATCGAAATAGTTCAATTAAAAATTAAACTAATTGAAATTAATAATTAAGCCTTGATTAATTAATATTCAAAATTGATAATACACATCAGCACATTTCAACTCAACTCGAACAGAAGGAGAAAAAGAACTCAACTCAGTCGATGACGTCACTTACTTCGATGACTTAATTTTTACGGAGAAAACTTGATTTCATACGGTAAAAAACCGTTGTGACTACGGATTTACTTCGTAACTTTTACGGGAAAAAGTTGTTCCTGTATGGCAAAAAACCATTTTGCCTACGGATTTACTTCGTAACTTTTACGGTTTTGCACAACCAACCCAGCTGCCAGTTTAAAACCGTAAATTTTACGGGATTTTTTTTACAGTGTATGTAGAATAAAAATTTTAAAAAAATGAAAGAATAAAAACATGTGTAAGAAAAAAAAAATCCATGTATTGGACATTAAACAGATTATTCCAATAGATAACTAAGTGTATCTAAGATGACGCCATGTTCTTAGTTTGTACATTATGGTTTATGTAGCTAACATATGTTGAAGTTATAAGCTTACATGGTAGGAAACAAAGAAACCTGTTAAATTAATGCCTTTTTCATTTATTCGTACTAAAAAAATTTTTATTTGAAAAATTATAAAATCCGACCTTTTTCTTTAATACACCTTTTAATCTTTTTATAGTTGATGCATCTTTTAGTGTGTAGAGATCTAAGCACCCTCATCTGAGAATATTCCGAATTTAATTGTTTTAAGTAACCTTTATTATGAGTTAACACTTATTCAATATTATACTAATATATTTTTATCTGTTGCATCAATTCTAAACATTTATCAATCTCATCATCATCAATCAAATTATTACGTATGAAGAAAGATCTTATTCGTCCCTCGTATCGTCTGTCATTGTTATAATTGTCAAGCCCCAAGCCTCAAACATTTTTACTTAGAATTAATATTTGCTAATTATTCAATAAATAAAATCACTCAAACAGACATATTTTCAGATAACCAAATTTTTTATTCTCTTTTTCTCCAATGTTAGCAAAACGCATTCCTTTCAGCATCAGCTTAAAACTTCGTCATAAATCATAAATCAATCAAGTTGTTACACACGTAGAAAGAGCTTATTAGACCTTACCACTGCCTTTTATAAATGCTCCAGAGTAGCTCAAAACTACCAAGCCCTTTGCCACTAATTTGTTACGTAGAATTAATATGAAAAGATTATTCAACAAATAAAGCCACTCAAACTAACAACTTTTCCCAGCTCCAAACTGCTTATTCTTTTTCCTGAGGTTAACAAAGCGCATTCCTTTCATTTACAACTTGTCCTGTTAACAGCAATAACTACTTCAAAACCCCCTGAAATGTCCCCAATATAACTGCACCATCACCTCCATAAAAGCTACTCAGCACAAGTGGGGCTAATTCACAATCAGGCGCAAAAAAGTCAATCTCTGCAATCAGATACTATATGCCAACTTCCATATGCAGGCACACACGGCAATTTCCCAGCGTTCAAAAGGGTACACCATTCCCCATTTAATCCCCCTAGCACACCAACCGTAGCACCCTCAGCTTTATTCATCGTATCTATCAAAAGTCATTACTACGTATCAAAGCGTGACGTTTTAGGCGTTTGATCCCTTTTCATACCACAGTGCCCCTCTATCCCTGCTTGTTGTGGGTGACTGGTTTCGGGGCGCCCCCCACAGCGTCGATAACCGCTAGGGCTTGTCACAAATCCGCTCAAAAAGCGGCTATGGTGAGAACAGTAAACTGATATAGTTGGTGTTCATAATGCGCGATTAACACCATAGTGTTACGTCCCCTTTTCCCCTCGTTGAGGGGGTTAGGAAATCGGCTCGCCCCCTGCTCGTCTTTGCGGGTATTGTGGGAGCATCATGGTGCGTATTAACTGAGATGGGTATTATCTTTCAATTATCTTGAGTTCTATACTATGGTTTGCAGTACAGTCATACGTATAGTTTGGGGATTGTGATCGGAATGAATGACTTGTGATTTCAAGAAGTAGGCGATAATATCGTGGGGTGTTATCAGAAAAATATAGTATCCGTTGCTTTTTTAAAAGTAACTTCTGACTTTGATTTCTGAATTGTTTGGCAGTTTTGATTGGCTTAACTTCCACATAATATATATGGACGTCAGAGTCACATGACACACGTATTTGTATATATCGACTGAGATCTAAATAAACGTTGCTTTACGGACTAAGCAGAGACGTCACGTCTTTCTTCCTCCTGAGAGATGCGCAATAGATCCAAAATTAAAATTAACACAGCGCATTTTATATGTATCATGTGAGCATGAATTGATTTTATTTTGAATCTTAAGCTTAAGTTGATACTTTCTTATTTATAGTAAGATAATCGTTAAGAAAAATAATCATAAAGGTAGATATAAAAATTTTAAAATGAAATGGTTGGCTTAGAAAAATAAAAGACATAAGCAGTTTAAAAATTTAATGTTTTTTTTTATCAATTTGGCTGACTTATCTTTTAATTTGTGTCAATACATGTATTTGGCTGGTAAATTGTGTATTTTATTCTTTGTCTGGTATAAAATTTGTTATCAGGCGCATCGAATATCTATGCCATTATATGAAAATAAGCTCTTTCAAAAGCAATTCTTCAATATCTATCCAAAAATTGGATTCAAATAAATAACCTTTGAATTTAATGTTTAGAAAAACTCAAGTCAACAATCGTGGCCGGGAAACTATTAATTTTATTAATCAGAATGAATGATGGAATTTTTATTCAAGTCATGCGATTCTTTATAATATTAAGTGAAGATAAATATTATTTTTAGAGCAGCTTTTATTATAACCTGCTAACTACCTAACCTGCCTGTTTCTAAAATGGAACTGTAAAATGTATAATTTTTTTGTATATATATTTTAAGTTTTTATTTACATGTTTCTAACTTTTGCTTTTTTATTACAAAAACGCATTCTACGTGTCTTTTCATGAATATTATAAGGATAATTTTTCAGATATGATTGATGATTGATTTAAATCGTTAAGACAATCACATTATGTCATTCTGGGGCACAGTGGTGATTTGCCAAAAAGACGGCCATAAAGGATTTTTAAAAACTTATTGGTAAAGCCGTAAAACTTAATTATATTGATAGTCTAATATATTGCGCTACCTTTTGTGTACTTTTCGACATGTCAATGACATGCAAGCTGCCTTAGCACTTCGGCAAACTTCTGAATTCTTTTCAAAGCTGTAAGTGTTTCTACATTCGTATCAAAGTTTTCTATATTATATATTGTTCGATTTCATTTAGTGTCCTGTTTTCGATGTGGAAACTAATCAATAAGGTACGTGCGGACTTTTTTCTCCTATTTATAGGAAACAAACAGTTTTTTTAATAAAAACTCGTCTTTTAATTGAAAAAGAATTTTTTTATGTGTTCTAATAGAATCATTGAAAGAAAAAGTGTGGAATTGAAAGAAAAAGTGTGGGATTCCAAGGAATTTCGGAATTATAAATAATTTTACACAAAGCTTATATTAGTAGCTTTCTATTTAAAACAAATTTTCGTGCTACTTTAAATTTTTTTTTTGTTTTATTGCATCAGTAACTATACAAAATTTTCTATTTATGTTCTTTTAGGAAAAAATTCGGTTACATCACGATCAATTATTCGACGAGAATTGATACATTTTATAAAAAGAATTTTTCTGCGAACAAAAGTTTCCAGAAAATCATTTTCTGTCTAAATTTTGCTTGGTTTCATACGCTGATAGCGAACTAGTAGACTCTGAAAAAAGAAAATTATCGAAGCTAATTTCTGATTACCAATCAAGTTGAAATACCTATTTGTTATTTTTTAAACATGCGTTTTTAAAACGTGTCATTAAAAGCTTTTGAAGACAGCAGTAAAAAAATTATAGGAAGGAAAACGGAAGAACACAGAGAGAGCGCAAACGAGAGAAAACAGATACAGAATCTAATGCATGCTGCTCAAATGAAATGGAGAATCAAGAGACACACTGAAATGTCAAAAATCTTGCTATTTGAGTGCCAAAAATACATACAATATCGGAAGACAAGGCCTTATCACTACTGATTCATTGCAATTTTTTTAAAAAAAAGACTTGAATACATTATATGAAATAGCGCTCTTGAAAAAAGTTCCAGTCTGTACTCTAATTTTGATTCATGATAAAAGCTAAAAACATGAGTTGTGCAGAAAATATTTCTGTAAATGAAGCTTCAACACAAGACTTGCTTAATCAAACTGTAAAGCAACTGATTAAATCGTTAGAAAAGGATTTTTTTATCCTTCGAGGACGATATTAAAAATATTTTTAATTAGTAAATGGGATTTTGACAGTTCCTCGAAACAATTTGCATATAAACAACTCTTCGAAGATCTAACAGCTACAGATGCCAGCATTTTTGTCACATCTCTCGTTCCAGTTAATTCTTTGCGGAAAAGAGATTAACAGTAGCATACTGGATTGCGGATCGTCCACGAACATCTTCTTGATATTGTAGATAAGTACGACTCCAGTTCGTTCAGTAATCGGTACAAATTCCGAAACAAGAAGTTGTATATGTGACGAACTAGATAACTGATTTGAATCCAACAGACATGAAAACTGGTG
>BGPR01000092.1:360674-387008 GCA_013235015.1 Araneus ventricosus | reverse complement strand
TTAATTCTTTGCGGAAAAGAGATGAACAGTAGCATACTGGATTGCGGATCATCCACGAACGTCTTCTCGATATTGTAGATCTGTACGACTCCAGTTCGTTCAGTAATTGATACAAATTCCGAAACAAGAAGCTGTATATGTGGCAGACTAGATAACTGATTTGAATCCAAAAGACACGAAAACTGGTGAATTTTTTAAAACTAAGATGTAATTTGTGTCGAACCACAAGCAAACCGTTTAAACATAATTTACAGTTTGTTTAAAGAAATCATCGAAAACCATCTACAGTTCTGACTGTCCACGCTAGATTTCCGGATGAGATTCTTCTAGTGCTTATTATATTTTTCATATAGACCTACATTATGCAAATGGCAAATGCGGAGGGGGGGGGCGAGAATAAATATACTGTTGAAATGTTAAAAAAATAATCCAAGATAAATTTAAATTGCAAATAGGTCTCGTGGTTGACAAGCTGAACCATGAATGAAGTCAATACTACATGAGCGCGAAAGTCAACTGCTGTTATTTTATTTATTTTTCTAATGATTATAGTGTAAGAACTGTTTAATTGTCTCTGAATCTCTTCATTAATTGAGAATTTCTTAATTTTTACGTCTACCAAACATATCCTGAAGTTTTTAACACAAATAATTTTAATTTTTAACAATTTCGGCCAACTTTTTCGCATATTTCACCACTGTTCGTGGTGAAAAAGGAAACTAATATAAAATCAGAAATACATCGATATGTAGTAAACTTACTGTAATAGTGCATATTGCAGTGTTACTGCAACATAGAAGAAAATATTGCTGAGGCAAGTTGTATTAGCTTTATTTTCCCAAGAAAATACTCTGTAAAGAAGTAGAAAGAATAAAAATAATTTCCATATTTAATGAAAATGAGCATTAATTTGTTCCTTTTCAATTTTCTTTCGGAAAAAGACTAGTCGGACACAGTTTAAGTTGACAGTCCTGTAAAAGCTATAGGGTCTACAATTACACCGTGTAAAATGGTCTTAATGAGTCTAAAGTATTTATATGAAAGTAATTTAAATGTATAGAATTTAGTTTTAATCACCAGTTATTGTTACAAAAATCGTCTGGTGAGTATACGGTGAAAATAGTCCAACAAGCAGGATAATGGAGAATGAAGCTTTATTCTAGAATATTCCGGAAAACACGAAGCACAAGTAACGGGAAAAACACAGAACTTGCACAAATTAGCAAATAAGCAGCAAATCGCTTATAATAACAGCAATAGCACGAACGATAGCGCTCGGCATCTAGCAGCTGTCCAATTCGCAGTGCAAACAAGACTCCAAAGAGACTGATTCCTTGCCGAATAGGTCGGTATTTATATCCTTTTTCGGACAGTATGTGACGTCACATGGAATCATCCAGTACATTCTGTGTATCTTCACTCCTAATAGAGATATCGAGAAAATTCTAGTATTTTTGAAAACATTCATTTTGTCGTCAAAGCCGCCAGATTTGCCACCAAGTCGCCAAGGTTGGGGGTCGATGTCTTCCATTCCCCCTATAGCTAATAAGAACCTCTGAAAATGTCTCTTTCCAACTATAAGACTATTATTGTAGGAAAGCAACATTACATGTTCGTAACATTATTAATATTATATGTAATGAATCTTTATTGTTTATTCCATGAAACTCTTTCTATAGAGCTGAGACACGTTGAAAATCTATTACGAGATTCACCAGCGATTTGTTCTATTATCTTGTCATGAGTTGTCATTAACTATGATATCGATAGAAGAAAATTTTCTAATCCATGTAAGAACAAGATAAAACTCAGCTTTCTCTGGTTTGATTTGAAATGCAAAAAGCTATAAAAGCTGAGAATAATTTCTGCAGATGTTATTTAGTAACTTTTTGACCCAAAAATGTACATCAACATAATTAAAAGAGAGATAGAGATAGATAATAAAAGCAGTTATTGATTTTAAATAAGAAATTGATTGAATTGGAACCTTATTCTTAAAACAGTTCCAGCCCTTAATTTACATTTTGTTATAACGTTTTGTTATTTAACAAAGGAAAAAAAATCTGAATTTAAAGAAAGAACTGAGTTTGGATATAAAACATTTATCTCACTTTGAAATAATCTGGATGACATTAAAAATAACTCTCCATCACTGTGAATGTAAAAATTCATGTTTTTAAAAAGTATTCTTAAAGATACATACATGCAAAAAAAATGTGCTGAGAAAGAAAATTAAGCTTTACACATAATCTCGTCTTAAATTTCTTACAAAACTACAATAATAATCTTTCCCAAATTACGTTCAAATAACCTAAATTAAAACACACTTAAGGAGCACTACCCTGTACTTAAAAATTATTCACCTTGCTGATCGAAGACATTAAATCTAAAATAGATTCATAATGTCTTCCTTAATGAAATAATTGGAGCCATGAAGCTGCTAAGAAGATATTTTACTCTTTTCCGAATGAATCGAAATGATGGTAATTCAGAAATGATGATTCAAATAGGTTTTGCAGTAATTGAATTCGGATAATTAGGCAAATTACGTTCATCTCAATAAAGTTTTGCTAAAGAAAAGATATTATATTCATTTTTCACAGATTAGCGTTTAAATAAAGTTGCATTTATATAATGAATACAGGTCATGCCATTAAAAAACATGGGGGGGGGGTGAAAATAGGAAAGCCATAATTATTAATAGAAAAAACACTTTTTATAAATTGTGTTTTTAACTTCATCTATTAACACGAGTATGAGTAAATTTGAATATAATTCATTTCTGGTTACACAGCAACAACAAAAAGGTCAGCGGCTATTTTAATAGTTACTATAGGGGTTTGTTGAGAGCAAAATCTATTATCGTGAGCCTTATAAAATCTTATTAATTTTGAATGTCTGGAGAATCGGGTGTTAATAGCAATTAATTAACAATAATTAGTGGAATATAGATTTCACTGGCGTCAGTATTGGAGTGTGGTGCGACGAGGGCAGTATAATTCATGTGTTTTACTTTTTCAGAACCAAAAACCAACGAATAGGGACTCAAAAGAGGGAGGGACGAAAAATAAATAATATGCCTCTGGTAACTTTTAACTTCGCTACGCCATTATATAGAGAATTATGTAATTTTGAGTACATTAAATCTATGAATTGGTTCAACGTAAACCTGTCAAGGATCAGCTAATCATTCGTTTCCACGATTTCCTCAGAATTTAGATATAAATTTAAATGTAATCAAAATTGAGCCACGAATTACCACGAAATCATAAGCCAGACTGGGATGCCTAGGTACGTACGCATCCATCGCAGTTGTATAGTGCATGGGTCTACTGAACCGGGGATTGCGGGAATAGGTCAATGGTTTGTTACATCTCCTGAAAAGTAACGTCTTCGAGACAATATGTTTTTTCTCCCAGTATTATTTGTAGTTGAATATTGCTTTCCCCGATGAGTGTATCGTTTAAGCGGAAAAAATGCCTTGAAGTAATCAGCTAAATGATTCAAGATTTTATCTATTTTTTATTGTTTCAATTGTTTTGATGGTGTTTCGAAATGTAATTCATCTGAAAAATAGCAAATATAATATCGTTTTGATTTTGCTAAAAAATAAACTGCAAATAGATCTAAAATTATAACACGCAGTGATGATGACTGAAAGAACATAGTTGGGTGAAGTTTCAGGGATGATTTTTCGACTCTTTAAAATTTTGCTTAAAAACATTTTTTCATAGACAAAATACGAAGTA
The DNA here is from genome assembly GCA_013235015.1 of Araneus ventricosus. Lineage (NCBI taxonomy): Eukaryota > Metazoa > Arthropoda > Arachnida > Araneae > Araneidae > Araneus > Araneus ventricosus. Next base: position 383,259 of record BGPR01000092.1, on the reverse strand, counting down.
TGAAATTATTGATAGATTAAAGTTTTTTAAGACATAGAAATAAGGCAACCGAAATTAAGAATTTAAAAATCCGAGTTCGTCTTACAATGTTTTCCTCTCTTGGTATGCTACAGGCGCCATCTAACGACGAATTCCGTATCAGTATTTTAAAGATGCATTGCTTTACCTGCAAGTGCTCTTTTTTGCGCTATTTAAATTACTATAAGAAATTCTATTTAACAGAAATAGAGATTTTAAAATGTTGATTCGTTCTTGAGTTATGAATGCAAGATCGCTAAATTTGCTTTAATAAATTAATGCAATTTTTTTTTATCCTTCATGGAATGTTATCATATTTGAAGAGGAGAGTAATGGCTGTGACCGATTGATTTTAACGATCAGTCAGTGGGTGCGAGGTTTATTTTATATTACTTATTTCTTTAAACAACTGATATGCAAAATAAATGTTACTGGTATGATTTAATCCGAAAAATTCAGTAATATCATTTTACTTAATGAATGCTCTTGTTGTTATTAGTTTGGGATTTATTGCGCAAGGGTACTTAATGAATGCAATGGCTGCCACGATTTCTATGAACAGACTATTTAAGCCACTACGATTCTTAAGTTTTAAAATATGCATTCTAGTAGTAATTATGAAATGGAAATTTTTATAGCATTTAATGATTTCATTTGCAAATCTACCTCTTATTTTCACACAACCTATATAATCAAACGATGCATTTACTGGATACTATCTTAAAACTTCTACACACATTAGTTTTAGTTTTTTTTTATCATTTATTATTTTCTTTTATTATAATCAATCGTGGAGGATGTGTTTAAATAAAACCCCAAGAAAGCTATTCTAATTATTTTCATTCATAAAATTAAGAAGGGTCATTTTGATTTTAAATAGCCGTTTGTGATTCTGACAAAAAAAATGAAATGTTCCATATTTTTTGTTTGCTTAAAAACTAGATATTAACAGCTTCGTCAAAAATACAGAAGGTAAAAACTTCCTGTATTAACATAATCTTGATGATTTTATATCCGGTCAATAAATGATAAAATTTCTAATTTTAATTTTATGATCTGGCAAAATATGGCATTAGAATCGATTTGAATGCAATGATACGTCATATATTATACATCCTCATCTTCACCTAATCCTTTCATCTTCAATGAACTAACATCAAACCTCGAAAAAGCAAAGGTTTTTACATAAATATATAAAATTGACCTACGTGTCAACAAGTATTACTCCGAAAGATACAATTTTACATCTATTAAATTTCGATTTACATCTATGTTCTATTCATAAAATTGTAATTATTCTTTTTATTCTTATTATTATTTCTATACTTCTGTGATATTCGTCGTTCCAAGTTGATAGAAATAGCTCCATATAATAATAAATCCTACTTAATTTTTTTCTTACTAAACTATTCATTGAACAAATTCAGGATAGAAAGATTAAACTAAACGCTTACTTACAAATCCGACTTCTACACAAACTCACATCCATATCCTATTCGAAGTATCAAATTTCTCTCATCGTTTCTTTCATATGCTCATTATTGTCCAATACTCGCTCACGTTCTAAGTTAAGAAGTGAATTAATAAAATGAGCTTGATGTGGTGAAGAGTATGGCTAACTATAATAATACACTAAAGAAAATAGAAAATAATGATGAGATTACAATTGAAGTGGAGGTCAGCCCTCAGAAAAATACATTGTGATGGCCCGCACACAATAATTAGAATTTACGTTCATTTTAATAAATCATAAAATTTCTTATCAATTGATAAAACTCCTGGCCGAGGTAGATTTGGTGGGAGAGTCATGATTCCAATTCGAGACTCGATTCCGCTGAAGAACCGTTATGTACGTGGGTATAGTGCACGTTAAGTCCGCTGGTTTTAAACATCTTCCCACTGGCGTGGTGAGATAATTTGCAGAAGGCGGGATTATCCCCGTCATCTGACCATGGTGCAAAACAACGAGGTCAAAGAAACAATATTCCTCGTGAAGCAGCTTCAAAACTGAACATAAACACAACAAATAATTACAACCCAACAACAAAACTTCAAAATCCAGTCTCATCCGTAATAAAATTTTTATTTTTTATATTGCCCTTTACTCTAATGAATGACGAAATTTCCTATTTTATCTTGTCCGATAAGATCTTAGTTACAAGCAATTACAAATTGTCACACTTCCATACAACAAAAGCCACGCACCAAACTCTCTAATTGAACAAACACCGGACCGAAAAAATTTCTTTACATTTACATACAAATATGACCTCCATCACAAACCCACACCCATTTCCCACCCAATTTTTTTCCACCCAGTGACATGAGAGAGAAAGTCTCGCAATTATGACAGACGAGAGTGTATTATTCATTCTCCATTTGCAGCTTTCTCCGAAACCTCTTCTTCCCAGAGCCTCCAACATATATATACATATGACGTGTTAACCATCGCGACCATATGTCATGATTATGGCCTATCCGTCAGCCAGTTGATTTGTTAGCAGTCAGGGCAGAGCCGTTAGCACGCAATTTAAGTGGGGATCAGCTTCTCCAGCGCGTGTCAAGACTGGATTAATTCCTTCGCGGAAAATTTTTCTGCTTTTGTTGGGGCTGATGATGAGTCCGATCAGTCATCGTGGATCTCGGCTAACGATCGCCAGTTGGTGCAGTCTAGGGCATGTGGGAGAAAAAAATAAAGGGTTGGATGGGTGAAAAAAAGGTGACAAGCTGTGGACAGTCTGCGATGTAGGTTGAGGCTTTTAGAAGTGATAGTCAGGATCTGTTTTTATAATTAGAGGGTCTCGAGTTGGTTTGTTTTCTCAGAAAGAAGGGTTTGGCCTTCGTTTGCGTTGTAAATTTGTTTGGTGGATTTGCTTCTAAAAGTGGCAGGGGTGTTTGCGGTTAGTTAAGTCGCTTGTAAGCCTGACTACGAGTTATTTTATGAAGGATGCATGTTTTTATAAAGGGGTGTTTCTCTAAGGCAAATTTTCCCTTGTTTTCAGTTATATTTAAAAAAAGTTCTTTTTATTTTTTTGTTTGGCAAAATGTTTAAGTGGTTCTGATGAGCTATTGCCCTGGCTTTAAATGCATCAAATCGTCTTTCATAACTGGGTGTTTTAAAAATTGAGTAAAGCGTTTTCGAGCCGAAATATACAGACACAAGAGAAAATCAAATAGCAGTAATTAACATTCAATAATAATGTATGGAAATATTTAAAGATGAATGATAACGAAATTTCCCTTAATCTTTATCCTTCTTGGTTTCCTTAATAGGTTCTGATAACTAATATTGGCCAAGACCACTTTTTCGCAAAACTTAACAGCAAATACACTGGCATACAAAATTTAAGGAACATTTCGTAAAATGCGAGAAATTTGCAATTAATACGAAAACTATGTTTCAAAATCAGTTCTGGAGAATCGTGTGACAATCAGTAGAGTATCATATACATATTACAAAAAAGATTCGGTCAAGAGGGCAATTAGGGGACCACCAGAAAGGGATGAAGGCGAAAATGGAGTTTCACCCATCCTGTTTCACAGAAAGCTGACAACGAGATGTAACTTTTATCAATGGTTATGGTTTAATGTGCATAATATTTACATGCATTTTCTTAAGCATAGCACAAATATTCGGGAAGATATAAATGTTTCTTTAAAAAATCCGAAATTTTTCCGCATGTGTTTTGCTTATAACATACAGAGTTTTCATTCAAATTATTCAAAATTTGCAGAACACTTGGCAATATATTACAGAAGTATTTTGTTATACTTTGAAGTAAATATGTTGAATATTAGAGGAAATATGAGTGTTTGTACTAAATAATTTTTTACTGCGCATGAGCGAAACGTAGCGGAATTTTTCTTTCATAACTTCAAAGCCAGATATATAAAGCAACTTTTTAAAAATTCCAGTTTAATCCCATTAAAATTCAGAAAGCTGTTGGCATTTCAGTGAGGTGAATTTTAATTTCTCTTTAAGAGAAGCTAAATGATGAGGGTTCTTGTACAAAGTGATATTTTTTTAATTTGAATATTCTAACAGTAACATTGAATTTTAGTAAAATTGAATATCCTGAATGCCATGAACACTTATAAATTAAATACATTATTTAAATTGCATTTTCTCGAATACCATTCGAAGATTAAAATTTAAAAAATATCTGTTGTATTTACTGTAATATGTATATGATACTCTATTGAATGTCACACTATTCTCCAGAACTGATTTCGAAACTTAGTTTTCGTATTAATTGCAAATTCCTCGCATTTTAGAAATGTTCCTTAACTTTTGTATGCCAGTGTATTATGCTACCTTCTTGCGGTTGGGATATTAGTCTAAGAATCCATGTACTAAGTCAATGCTTCTTAACTTTGCTACAAGAGCACGTATGCAGGAGATACTTATATTATGCATCGTACAACATACTTTTATCGTTCTTTTATAAATTTAAGTGCATTTTTTATTTATATAATTTTTTTATTATAAAGCTAATAGATACAGATTACATAAATAAAAGTTGTATTTATTTTTTGCAAAACAACATGATATAAATATGTGATAAGATGTACGATTAATTATCTCCTGCATACGCGCACCCGCTGGAAGGTTAAACTGTAGTTTGCGATCCCGCTTGGGTTATTCTAGAATGACACTGCTATCATGGATATCTCTGCAAGTCATTATTCTTCATGGTTCTGTAACAATTATTCAATTTTATTAACTAATAATAATAATTAATTAATCAAAAATATTTATTGCCGTTAATTGCTTAATTATTGTAAAATAATTTAAAATAATTCATGCCCAGAATAAAAAAAATGATCTTCATGAATTTTCATATTTTTTTAGAAAGTCCTTCTGCCTGACATATCTCTAACAGTAAGTGATTACCTCCAATTTCACTTGATGCAAAATAATCAGTACATTTTCACTCAATTTATGCCTCAAAATTTAGTTCAAATACTAATACATTTCCTGAGCACTGTTATTATTTTATATTTTCCAATCAACTTTTTGGCTTTTATAGCGATTAAAGCCTTCATATTACGAAAAATTAAATAAACTACAAATTTTAAAGTTGACTGAAACTAAATTATAGTATTAATACGATGGGAGAACCAGCTCGTCACTGAAGACGGCTAGTTATTAATATAGCAAAACAGAGTAAAAACAATCTTTTCCAAAGCTTGCAGCACATATTATGCGACCCTCTTCGGGCCGAGATCTTAGTCTAAGAATCTATTTTCTTGATCAAATCTTCTTAAACTCTGAATCAAGAACGACTGAAATCGCTGATGTTTTCACAGTATGTTATTCCTTATGATTGTTCTATATTTCGAAGCAAAAAAAGTTTGGGAAAAAACATCAATTTAAAATATTTTATCCAAACTGGTTGAGTAACAATTTACTGCCAATCAAGGCTTAAGTTTGCGGTATAAAATTTAATGGACGACTGTGGAATCAGGAAATTCTTTTTCCTCAGAAAACAGGTTTTGATTGGAAAAAGTTACAGATGACTTCTTTTAGATGAATAAAAAAATTTATTCATTAAAAATCTGTATGTGTTATGAAACTACGAAAGAAACTTTATTGGAAGAAAATAAACAGGAAAATACCCAATTTTGTTTTAATGAAAATATTAATTTTCCAGAATGTCGTAAATCTATGTTATTTCATAAAAGCAACTTTCCTGATGATGTGAAAGTAGAAACGTTTTAGGAGGAATAAAGTAATAAATTTTTGAAATAAAGTTCAAGTGTTATTTACGGTAATGGTTCACATCCTTTGCATTTGTGACCACTATACTCTTTCTTTTTTATATTAATACACGAGTAGCTTCCCTCGGCATAGCATTTCTTGGCGACGTTTTACAAATTTGCTTATAAGGATTTTTTTTGCTTGCAGGTATTGGATGTTTTCTGATGGTAACCTCTAAAATAACATACGACAGTTCCTCATTTTCCAAATTTTTCTGCAGTAAGAGAATATTTCGTGTAAAAGGAAATTTGTTTCTTCAGATCTTAAATTGAATTTCTTACTTTTTGTACTGTATCTCATTACTCTAATTTATTTGCCACAAAAAAGTTTAACAAATAGATATTTTTGAGATTAATTTATTTAGTTTACTAAGATTGACGTTGCGTTCCTGAAGCAACACCAGGGCTATTTTGGTGCTTTTGAGATGAATAGATAGTTTCAACAATTAGACTTTTATCATGGAGTATCTACTACTGAGAGAGCAACTACCACGAATTGTTGCAACTAGATGTAGTAGGAAATTATTAATATAAATAACAACCAGAGAGAACATCCTCCCCTCGACTTTCCTGCATACGTGCACAATATAGTGCGTTTTGCGTTAATTACTCTATGTAATTCGTAGTAGTTAGAAAAGAATCGAGTTTGTATTTGGACTTCTTCCCCTTGGCCGATTGGAACCAAAATTTGGTTCACATTTACAATTTTGATGTCAACATCACATACCAAATTTCATTTATTTATCTTGTTGCACTTCTGAGTTATCGCGTTCATATACCCATGAATCGACAAGCCGATAGACAATCAATCTTTTGATGGATTTGGTCTAAAATTTGGTGCATATCTACACAGCTGGTGATGATACTTATGTTAAATTTTACACATGTACTTCGTTGCGGTTTTGATTGATCATATTCACATGCTCGTAGACAAACGCTTGTAGTAGTTTTCGCATTGACGAATTTTGTCTAAGCTTTCATAGATATCTACAATTTTGATTAAATACCTTTACCAAATTTCATTCGTTTAACTTGTTGCGATTTTGAATTATAGACAGACATAATTAGAAAAATGTTTTTTTTAGGCTCGGGAAGGTATAAAGCGTGGAGATTCATTAAAATCTGGACTTCGAATTGTTTGACTATTAAAGTACTTTGTCTTACTATACCTCGTATAGAAAGTAAATATTTCTGATCTTTACTGTTGCCAAATCAGAATTCGAATCCTTATTCCAAATCAGGCAATCGTTTTTATAAATGACAAGCATTTAAAATCTCTCCAGCTTCAGGCGATAAAACATATTCCATATTTCTCGCCCATCCCCGCTTGTCCCACGAGAAACCGTTTCTCAAGCACTCCCGAAGCCCCAATTAATCGCCTGGGCCCGTTCTTCCCATTCCACGTTACGAACCATAAAATAACTCGGATCCGATGACGCCGGCCCGCATCAGTCATTACCGCTGAGGTCAGACTCGCTAATTGCATTGACAAGGAGGACCCTCGGAAGACGTTCTTTTCCGGGACGATCGAGTGTCCTGCGTCCACCCCCGCCAGACCATCCATCATGCCGCATCGGGGTCAAGGGTCACCGGCAGTTGCTACAAGAAAAGCTCCCATCCTCGATCAATTTCGATTTTTTGCTGCTTTTATTAGGGTTGCGCTTTCGATCCATCTCCTCGGACGTCCCGGTTTGTCGGACGCCATTCGTTTTTTCCCGGCAATTTATAATCCATACGAGAGGGATTCAGGGGGATGTGATGATTTTTCGAACCTACGACGTGATGTGAAAGTGTAGTTTTCTCACTACTTTGGAATGCTCTGTTATATGACTTTTTATTAATAATAGAAGCAGATAGCAGAAATTACTTTCATTCTGGGGAAATTCCTTAATTTCATGTGATTATCAAATATTTGCCCTTCAAAAGCTGATTGTAAGTGTAGAGTAGTTATCTTCAGAGAATCAAACTTCAGTTAATTGCTAAGACTCAAAGATTGTGACAATATATGGAACGTTCAGATTTGAAGTGAATCAAGAACCATGTTTTGCCCATTTTACACAAGCACTGCCATAGTAGTGTTGAAATGTTATAGCTTCTGTGTAATAAATATTTAAGTCCATAATTCAATTTGTATTCCCCAGGTGAGGTCTCGGTGGCCTAGGGGTAAGGTTCCGGCCTCGGAGCCAGAGGGTTCCAGATCCGAAGACCGATTCCTCTGATTAAACGTTAAATTATAACGTGTAGAAGGTCAAAAGTTCTCCCGCTGGTGTGGTGTGGAAGTTTTGAGAGGGGGTGCCAGCTCAGGTGTTGTCCTCGCCATCTGAACACGGTTGAAAATTACGAAGTCCGTCCCAGAATAGCCCTCGTGTTGCTTCAAAACGAGACCTTAATGTAACTTAACGTATCCACCATGTAGCAAGAACAATTAGAAGTCCACGAGGCACGTTTATTTTAAATGCAGCTAATAAAATTCAAGATTTGTCTTCTCACAAATGAATCTCATGGACTTAGTTCTATAGCATAGGAAGTGGTGAAGGTTACCGATGTAGCGGCTAAAGGTGTAATTTCGTGCAGGGCATGATTAATCACAGACACATTGATGGACGTGCGCAATATACTAGCTACTATGAACATCGTACTTCAAACTATCATTGCACATATACTCTCTTACCTCAGAAGGGTTACTTCATGGTGACACAGTGCAGACAACACTGAATAAAAATACGAGTTTAGAACAATAACATATTTAATAGAACAACAATTAAGTTAAAAATAAATTAAACTACTACATCATATGACCACGCGCGCGGTGGAATGATAACAAAAAGTGAGATCATCGGTAGTAGCATTTGTTGGGAGAGCCTGGGCCAGTGACCTATAATCTCCAATCCATAGGCTTGCTGGAAATAGTTGACATAACAAGACAATTTTGACTTAATAATACTGTGCCAGGAAGTGTAAAAAAAAAAAGGAAGAAAGAAATGAAAATTGTGCAGTAGTTATTTAAATAAAAAATGTGCATTGGTGGTTATAAGGAGGAGAAGTGATTAGAATTCTGATAAATAGTATTTTTAAGGTGGTTAGGAGTAAGAGAAAAAAAATGATCAGGTGGAAGATCGCCCTTAAATACTGCGGTAGCTTCTTCATCATTGGTTAACAGATGACATCATCAAAATGGGCTGATTAGATACGCATGCAATTATAGCTTAAAACACAGCTGGCGATGATACCATGAACCCTCCATATTGCAGTCGAACCTCTTTAGTACCTCGTTTAAGGGACCGCTCCAAAACGACGTTCAAAATGCTGCACACTACTACTTTAGTGGTACAGCATAACGGTAAAGGTCTAGTCTTTTATAATCATCTGAGTTGACTATTATTCGTATTGTAGTTAACATTTTTAAATGTTTACAAATTTCAAACGACCAAATTTTTGAATAATTGAGCAAGAGAACATATAACAATGAAATATAATACTCATTATTGGATACATTGCGATATTTTAGATCAACGTATTACAACAGACAGAAATTAAAATGATTGCATCCTAAAATATTCTCAACCATGGAAACTTTTCCCTCTCTAGCTCAAATTTTTATTTGAAGTGGAGCTGATAAAAGTAGATGAACTTGACTAAGAAGATATCGACTCGCATGCAATAAGAACCTTTTCCTTGACAGCTCTGTTGTGCTAAAAGTATGTCCTCTTGAGTCCCCGAGTCCATTAGTGTTTTATTTACAAAAAAGGTGTTTTTCATTCAAAGCCCCTAAATCCCGCCGTCCAATGCTTTGGATTTACCGATGGTGCCCTCTCTAAATTATATATAATTATTTATATTAATTAAGTCATTCATTTATTGCATTAATTAGTATACAGGATTATTAATAAAAAAGTTTTGCCGATATAGAACCCCTTAGCGAGCATACTGTTATATTTAAAGGAATAAAAGTTTGAATTGAGATATTGTGTGGTAAAAAACTTAAAATGGAGTTGGAACGATCTGTTCTTTACACATAATTTGAAGGTTTCTATCAAATTTTGGACAAAATCCGTCCACGGGAAGTCATTTTGTCCATCCGTGTTCATCTGAACACGATTATTCAAAAAGTTAAATAGCCAGGTGGATAAAATTTAGTACATAGTTTTATCATCAGGAATGTAAGTTTTTAGCAAATTTTGAACTAAATCCGTCAACGCGTTGACTGTTTGTCGATCTGTATAATTATATGCTTCCGAACACCATAACTCCTAAACGCGACGACTTAGATAAATGAAATTTAGTATGTGGACTACTAATCCTAATTGTAGACCTGTGCCCAATTTCGTTTTCAGTTGAAAAAAATGCATTCAAATCGCTTAACGATTTTCTTTACCTAACGCAAGGCCATTTGCATGTTCTCGCCAACACGCGCCAAGGGAAACTCGTTTTATGCCATTTGCTTTATTTTTTTCTCTACCTGTGTTAGGGACGCTAAGTGTGTTTTACTGCAGTTTGGATTATTTTTTCCCCACATGTGTTAGGGAATCGTCCATGTTAGTGCCTCTCTGTGTATTTTTTCCCCACCCATGTTAGGAAAGATACGAGAAAGTTTTGGGGAGATCACTCTCGCTGGTTAATATTGTATTTTTATAGTAAAGAAAATGAAATACGTACTTATATGAAGTGCCTCTACCTGTAGATGAATTCAGTTCAAAAAGTTGATGCAGATCTACTATTTTGGCATAACTACAGCATACTAAGTTTCACCCATCTAGCCGATCACTCTTTCAAAGCTTATAAACACACTGAAAGATAGACACAGACGAAATTCAAAACAAAAAAATTACAATTTTCCCCAGGGATAGAAGATATAACAATTTAATATTCATCGAAATTTCGAAATCGAAGTTTTTGACACTAACCCAGTCAATAAGACTTATGTTAAACTGTTCCAGAAAAAACAGACTCCAATTAGAACAGTAATTTCTGTGCTCTGTTTTATTTGAGTAAATATCAAATATTCCATTCATTTTATTCTTACAGACTCTGTATAGATTAATCTACAAACTATTATTAAAAGATTACATTCAGAGTATTCTGATACCCGCCGGATCATTGAGAAAGATAGCGTATTTCAAAATAGTATCCAAGAAAAAAATAAGTATGCTCATAATTCATGTGCAAAAATAATGAGAGACATTTCAAGTTACTAAACTAAACTGATATTGATTAAGTGAGTACTGCTTGCATGAATAATAAAATTCTGCAACACTTTTGTAAGCAACTATTAATAAAATTTTTACTGCTACGGAAATTGACTGCAGATTAGTCCAATAAATCCCAGTTTAGTTATATTAACGTCCCGTTCTGAGGTACCACGAGGGATATTTTGGGACGGACCTAGTAATTCTGAACCGCAGTCGGGCATCTGGGCTGTCTCCTCCTTCTACACACCAGCGGGATTCCGTTTGGCCCCTTAACATGATTTGGCGTGCAGCGGGCCCAATACGCGGCGGATCTTCGGTGGCATTGGGTTTTGGGCCTGGAGCCCTTCGCTCCGAGGCCGACACCTTACCGCTAGGCCACCGTGGCCTCCCCCAATAAATCCCAGATTTATCTGTTTATAATATATAGACACAAAAATAAATTCAGTTTGGCATATATTAAGATGATGAGCGTAATACAAAATTTCGTTTCAAAATACTAAAAGCAAGCTATATATGCATGAATTAAATTTTGCAACAGAACTTCGATGTATTAAAAGTTTTCATGAAACAAGATTGAATCAGCATTTTATAAACCTAAATTTCAGATTTAATTTATCTTTTTACTGTTGTTTCGACAATATATTATAAAGAATATTGCAGTTCTTTTTTAAATCAAGAAATGTTATAAGTTTTATCTATAGATGGCGTCTGCATCGTACTTGGGGTAGAAAAAACTTAAGGAAATTTCACATTATTGCATTATTAATTTTCATGACATTAGCTTCCTGATTTTGGAAGCAATTATTAATTATCAATATCAACTAATATGAGCTTAATATTGTGCTGAATTCTAAAGAATTAGGAAAAAAGATATATTAATTTGTTTCATGAATATGTTTTTTTCGGGTATAATGGAACATAGATAATTCGAAGTTGTCGAATCCGAAATAAAAATTCGAATTAAACAAACTGGTTACGTTGAAGTTATATTAAATAGGAAATTTAAGGATCCAGAGAAAAATTCGAATTCAAAATGTTCGAACTAACCACCTTTCATTGTATAAAAGCATTAATACAATTCTTAAAAAAATCTTGTAATCTATAAAATATCACAGTTAAAATGGTAAACGTAATAAATTAATAAATGAAAATTCTTAGAGTAGAGCCTTAATGTATAAGGTTCTGTGTTATCCTATTTTAAAGAAATTTCACTCTTGATAAATCAACGATGACGACAAATAAAGTTACTATCGTTACAAGGATACTATCATTAAATTAATCTGATGTGTATGCTCCTTCAAGGTCTTAGGAGCAGACTGATCACTAACTGCAATTAATAAGCTTACAGATTAAAAGCAGTTTTATTCATGAAAGTAATTTTCTCCCGCATGATTGAATTAACACTGAATCAATCTGCGTTCACATTGGAACATGGAAGTGGTAGGACAATAATATCTAGTGAAGAATCTCCTTAAATGGTAAAAAAATCTAACATATAGTGGCTCCCAAAAGTGTTCGTACACTTACGATTGTCAATGAAATAGGACTCTAGTCATTAATTAAAATTAATATTTCAGAATAGGTATTTAATAATAAGATCTATAATCTATTCTTAACAAAACTACATGAACTATTTTAAAAACATAGTAAAACTTTATTTTTAAGAAATCAATAATCAAAAAGTAACAAAAACGTTATCTCACAAAAGTCTTCGTACACTGAAATATTTTCGGAAAAATTCAAAATTTAAATTATCGTCTGTCGCTTTGTTTTTATTTTTGCATTGTGGTGGCATTTAAAAAATCGTTTGGCTTTAATTTTTGCTTGCTTACACCGTAATATTCTATTTATTATTTAAAAATGGCTCGTAGTCATAAAGAAACAACAATCAGCATTCGAAAATTGATTATTTTTCATCATAGAAGTGGTAAATCAGTTCGGAATATCGCTATATTAGTTAATTTATCCCATTCTACAGTGCAGTATGTGCTAAAACACTTTAAAGAAGAAAATTGGATCGAAAACAAGGTAAGAAAAGATCGACAGGTAAAGTTAACAAAACGTGATCAGAAATTTATAATTAGAAAATTTGTGAAAAATCCACGTTTGAGTGCTTTAAAAGTTTCTGCAGAATTTAATGAAAAATTTTGTACTTCTCAATTTCACCTGAAACTGTTCGATGAGTTCTGAGAGCAGCTGGATTAAATGGGCGTTCTGCCCGTAGAAAATGTTTTGTTAGTGCGAAAAATAGAAAGCTTAGGCTTTCCTTCGCAAAATCAATGTTAAATAAACCCGAAACATATTGGAATAATGTCTTATTTGCAGATGAAAGCAAATTTAACATTTTTGGTTCCGATAGACGTATAATGGTATGGAGAAGAAAAAATGAGGAACTTAATCCCAAGAACTTAGTTGGAACAGTTAAGTTTGGCGGTAGAGGTGTCATTGTGTGGGGGTGTATGTCAGCATCAGGACTAGATAATTTGGTATTTATTGATCGCATAATGAATCATGCTCTTTATTTAAATATTTTAAGAGACAATTTAAAATTATCAGCCCAAAATTTGGGTATTGGAAACAACTTTTTTTTTTTTATCAAGATAATGATCTTAAGCACACGGTTCTCAACGTTCGCCTCTCGTATCTCTATAATTGTCCAGAAAAATTTGAAAACCCCACCCCAGTCGCCAGATTTAAACCCAATGGAACATATTTGGAGAGAACTGGAGGTTAGAGTATGAAAACACGACATTAAAACAAAAGGCGAACTAAAAACAATAATGATGGAATAATGGATGAACATTGATGCAGAAATTACAAAACAACTAGTGAAAGCTATTCCCAAACATTTAAAAGCTGTTGTGGATGCTAAAGGATAACCTACTAAATATCAATTTAACGAAAAATTAGAATATTTACTAATATAATATTTATAAATATTCTATTAATATATAATTAATATAATTACACATTAATAGAATATTTATTAATATATAATAGAGATTTTTTTAAAGTGTACGAAGACTTTTGTGAGATAAAGTTTTTGTTACTTTTTGATTATTTATTTCTTAAAAATAAAGTTTTACTATGTTTTTAAAATATTTCATGTAGTTTTGTTAAGAATAGATTATAGATCTTATTACTAAATACCAATTCTGAAATATTAATTTTAATTAATGAATAGAGCCCTATTTCATTGAAATTCGTAAGTGTACGAACACTTTTGGGAGTCATTGTATATTAGGTATGAATAAAATGATGATGCTAAGCGAAGAAAAGGAGAAGAAAATGATTTCATTTCTTCTGTAATTTCTCGTAGCTAGGCATTCCTGTCTCAATGTTTGTTTCGTACAATTTTTAAGTCGCTTCAAGTGGAATTATACAGTCACCAATATACTTTTCGATGAAAGTAAGAACAACTTATTGAAAAATATTTAGTTCACGCACATTCGAATAAAGAAGTAAGTGAAATGAAACAATCCTAGAAGTTTGTTTTTGTGTATAAAGTATATATTCAAGGTAAAGCTATTTTTACAGTTTCAATGTGATCGGAAACGAAGTGCGTAACTCATTTTAACGGTTACAGCTGAAACTAATTAGGAGGTAGAGTATAAGGGAATGTGTTATATAATCAAATTCTATGTTTACCCTTTATTAGCGTCATGACTTTGAACTGCTGGCTTTTACTGTTAATAAAGAGTGGGTGTATGTAAAGAAAACACACAAAAAAAAACTCTTCCTCTCTGTTGGCACATTTTCAACCTCCACCTGCACAATCTCTTCTTATTCAACAATATAATTTGCTCTAAATTAAAATCGCATTGTGCTATCGAAATCACCGCTAAATAAGTGAAAGAAATCTAGCTCAAGACGCTGTTTCCGATCACCTTAAGTGATTGATTTTACTGTTAATCAAGAGTGGGTGTATGTAAACAAAACATAAAAAAAATCTTTCTCTCTGTTGGCACATTTTTAACATCCACCTGCACAATCTCTTCTTATTTAGCTATAATTTGCTCTAAAGTAAAATCGCATAGTTGTATCGAAATCACAGCTAAACAAGTGAAAGAAATCTCGCTCAAGAAGCTCAAATTTCTTTTCACCTTCAGTGATCGATTCCTCAAGGTAAAACACACGTATTCAGTTTTTGTTCAAAATATCTTTGGATCCATACTTTCGCGAGCCTTTGTTTCGTAACATGAATTTTATTAAATGAACATTTTGTATCCAAATTCTTGATGCAAGTCTGGAATCGTACTCTAAGTAGAAAGCGATCATTTACAAAGGGATATTTTATTTTAATAGAGATACAAATGATATTATTGCTTTCTATGACACCACTTTTTCAGTTTTTGCTTTTTATGATACCACTTATTCCACATTCAGTTTTTCTTATTAATAAAATATACATTTATGATAGGTTTGCTGTCCCTTGTCTCAAATTAGAGTTCTGCTACCGCATTATTTAAGAGTGGTATAATTTTGAAATAACAAAGACATTTGTTCTTGTACCACTCTTCAAAAGTTTCCACGTTCTTAACAGCTTTCTTATTGCGATTGTATTTTTGTTTAAAATATTCTACAGCGACACAAAAAGGGAAAAAATAAATAAGAAAACGAAACAATAATTAATTATAAATAAAAGAAATTGAATTTAAAATAGTTATTCAGCAAATTATTATAAAATGTTGCTAAGTAATTTCTTTCTTCGCGATTTTCGTTCTACAAATATTAAGAAACCGGAAGAAAAAAAAATTGTGATTCTGGAATACGACCTCAGGTTGGTGGCTTTTCCCCATTAGAATCTATGGCATTTGGGATTGTAATGCACAATTACTATGACTCGTCATTCTTTACATTTTTAATAGAAAATATTTCCTACATTGGTTCTTAACATGCATTACTGCTTTATTTCGTTTGTACGACGCAGTACATTTCACAATGCTTTCTAATAATTTCTTTTAAGAGCTTGAAGGCATTTAACAAGATTAAGAATGATGGGAAAACAAAGTCAAGCTCAGGTAGAATTAGTCAGTAGTCATTAATCAAAGTAGTAGTCATTAATAAAATTGTCATGTAGCAGATGTTTAGAAACTCCAAATTTTTATTAAATTGTTTTATCTGTGGGTTTAAGTTGATACTAAATAACAAAAAGGGAAAAATTTCTCCAAACACAATTCCACATTTTTTTCTACTATCTATATAGATTACAATACCTATTTTGGGAATGTGCATTCTCTTTTATTCAAATAAGTGTACACAGGACACTTAATACATTGAAAGATTCAATGTAATTTTTGCATCAAATAATAGGTCTACGTATGATAAAATTTAATTCATTAGATTTAAAAAAATCCATTAATTCGATGCAATAATCTGAACTGTCAGCTATCACGAGCTTAAGAAGGAAGTAGACATTTAGGGATTATAAAATCCTAATTAAACCCTGGTCAAATTATGCAATTAATTAATTGACGAAATTTATATAACTGCTAAAAGTATTTCGTTGTGATACTAAACTTCGTTTATGTGGAGCTATTGCATACTTAAAAAACTTCTGAAGCTTTTTCTTAGCGTGATATTTTTTATTGCTTTCTAAAGAATGATAAAGTTAAATTATAACAGCACAATGCCTTTTCTCCACTTCATTCAGAGGAAAACAAATTATTTATTTTCATAATAAAACAAGAAAAAGAAGACGGCATTGTAAAAAAATAAAAATTCCAAGTAAAAGTTGAAATATGTGAATAATTTTTCCTGTGCCGCGAAGTGATTTCAATAATGTCCCCAGATGAATACAAACAGCTTTAAAATCGAAACAAACTGCTTAAAACGTGATTAATGTTGGTAACTCAGCATAACATTAATATTTAACTGTCGAAAAAACTCGGCCTATTCATCTTTCCAGAATAATATACCATTGTTGATTTCAGTTCTGATTTCTTTTTCACAGCAAAAAATTCTCTCACAATTCGAAAATTATTTTTCCGCGCTAAGCGCAGAGTACAATGTGACATATTCACAATTGATGAGCTAACACTGAAAGGAAGAAAATGCTCCTATTTATTTATTTTTTTCTCCCTCACCATCTCTTTTCTGCCGATTTCGGGTAAAAAATATTCAGGGAGAGATGTAGTACTTCCTCAGGAAAAAGACGTAAATCCGACACGATAGCGCCAAAGAGCTCGCCAAAAGAAGAGATTCCGGTGCCAGGAGGCTAGAAGATGGACTGGCAGGCGCAAAAAAAGCAACACAAAAGTTCCCGGCGACAGAAAATACCCACCCACTGAAGAAAAAGCGAAAAAAGAAAAATAAATAATATAAAATAGACACCGTTCCATTTCCGCCAAGATATTTACTGTGGAAAAAGGATTTATATGTATATATATCTATACGTATATATATTGAGTGTGTGTTGAGAAATAAAAAATCCGTAATACCCCCACCACTAGCAACGCTTGAATGGCCCATGAGGAAACTAGGCGAGCCTTAGAAGAGAGCGAGGCTAAGGAAAAGAGAAATTGAAGAAATAGCTTTTTCTGTCTTTTATTTACTTACTTATTTCCTTTTCCTTCACTCCATCTTGGCGATTGCCTTTTATCGAGGGGGGCAGGGGGGAGGGGAAAGCGTAAATTCAGCGAAGTGTAAGAATTCCGAAATTGGATTCCTGTTCTCCGCCAATGGCTGCTTCTTCGCTTTCAGTGTGACATATAATTGGCCGAAGCGTCACTCATACCCCGAGCTTTCAAAAGAGATACGGAAATGGAGCTCTTTTCATTCATTTCCTTTCATTTATCTCCTACTTATTTTCTCTCTTCTTATTTCTTCTCTTCCTTCGCTTCACCCTCTAGCCCATTTCTTAGATTATTGTTATTGTTTAGCTTGTTACCTTTTCCCTTAACTTCGCCCTCTTTTTAAAAGAAAATGGCTTCGAATTCTCCTCCCTTTTTTTATTTTTATTTTAAAGAATTCGATGATAATAATAATAATAAAAGAAGTTTTGCAGACGATTTTCGTTTAGAGTGAATTGCATTGTTCGAAACGGATTACCTACTTCAAGGAACGCTTCTTATCTGGAAATTAAAGGGAAATTACTTCTGAACTTAAAATGCTGAAATGAGGTTTATAAGTTTCATTTTTGCATATCTGTTTTTGAAAAGAGGGGGAAATATAAAACTCGTATTAAAATGGAAGGAGCTGAGAGATAAGTGCGGGAATATTTTCCTGGCAAAATACGATTTAAGAAACTTCAATTTGATTTCAAAAGCTTTTCTTCGCTAATATCTCTGAAATATTTTAAATTCCTTTTCCTCAGTCTTTATATTTCATTGATTTTTTTTCTTCTTTTGTGTTTTCACTTGCGTAAGAAATAGTAAGGATTTTTAAAACTGAGAAATGTATTTATCAGTAATATAATATCTACTCTAAAAAGAATTTTCTGTTAACGTCTGTACTTGCGTATGAAATAGCAAGGAATTTTAAAACTGAGAAATGTATTTATCAGCAAGATAATATCTACTCAAAAAAGAATTTTTAATTTTTAATTTCCAGTTACATAGGCATAATAATGGTTATCACTAATGCAGCCCCTGAATATTACTTTAGTTATATGTTAAATTTTCCTCTCCATTGGTTTAATGTGTTAAGGCGCTGCATACCCGAAGAATATGAATGGGAGGAAGAAAGTTATGGTTATATTCTCTGTCTGTATTATTAAGCAGCATTATTCTTAAATTGGTAGACCTATGTTGTGTTTTTAGCAAGGAATTACTCGCTGTAGCCGGGTCGGCTCCCGGAGGCTTTCCTGGTTTTCCTACAGGCAAAACAAACACTGGACCAGTTTCTCCTGAATGTCCTCCAGGCAGACAAACTATCCCCCATACTGGAGCTAAGTCAGGCTTCTACCTCCAGTGTTACCTAAATGTTCCTAGCTCCCTTTGACGAACAGAAGATGCCATACTTTACCCTGATCATGAGTCCTTGACCTGTGGACTTGATTAAATATGTTAAGCCGAGTGGAATTAGAACCACAACTATGTTTCCTGTCACTTTGGATTTTAATTTCTTTGTATTTTAAAGATGTCCTTGAAAGATATTTGAGAAATATTAATACGAGACTTTAACCAAAACTATATCTTTTTTCATAAGTTTTAGACTGGTAGAGTCGTATAAATGAAAAAAAAAATCGACGGGAGGCTGTTTCTGCGAAACGGCCGCTGGGATTGAGGGGCGTAGACTTACTTACCTTACTCAACTGTGACTTTCTGTGACTACAGTTGTTCTATGTGACTAAAGTCTATGTGACTTTGACCTATGACCTTTCTCTGTCAAATGAAATTAAAACCAACTCAACTCGATTAAATCGATGGAAAGGACAGCTCAATTAAATCAACAGTTGTTAATAATAATTAATTAAGGACAGTTAATTAATCGATTACTCAACTGTGACTTTCTATGACTAAAGTAGCTCTATGTGACTTTGACCTATGACCTATGCTCTATGACCTTTCTCTGTTAAAGGAATTAATCGGAATGAATTAATTAATCTGAAATAAATTAATTATTACTCTATTAAAATCCAGTTAATATACCTCTCATAACCGATGCGTGCGCGCGCATCGGTCGCTGTGACGCCATCAAAATTCTTCGTGATTTTCACAAACTTTGCAGCTCGACTGTGACTAAACCGTCATAGCAAATTCTAAAATCTAACTTTCTCTGTTAAATGAAACTAAAACCAACTCTCTATGTTATTTGGTTGCGGAGCTATAAGCGTTTTTAAAAAACCACGAAAAGAGTCATAATTTTTTAATTTCCCGACACACCATTAGACCACTATGGAGAGACTAAGTCTACGTCAAAAAAGATATCACAATTTTACAGTGTATTTGACATAGGTTGGAAATCATGAACAAACTAACTGCAATCAAGCAGATAATTTATGCATGGAAAGATACAGATAAATACCTTTTAAGGAAAATAGTACCGAAATATTTAATGTTATCAGGCATTTTAAATCTTCAGGCATGTTGTTTTAATAAGGAAGGACTTAATTTGCTGCAAGTGTCTGAAAAATCCAAAGAAGATTTATTGATTTCTTAGATTAACGTGCCATTTAGCAGCTGTACCACAGATATAGAGGACCGAATCATTGATGGAATCAGGTCTTGAACTCAATCCTCTGATTTTGATGTTGAGACTAGCGGCCAAACCATCTCTGCCTATAAATGAAAGTAAAGTGAAAATAAGTTAAAATCAATCCACTTAAAGGGCAAAAGTTTGCCAGCTGTTTGACTTTTGATTTAAAGACATATCACCAAAAATTCCGGTGGTTACACTGGAATTTAACAATCGATAATAATAGGTGATAGCTTTTGGTTTTATTTGCAACTAGCCGCCTTCGGCGACCAGCTTGTTCGCCTGGAATATAATTTCAGTCGAATCTCTTGTGCATATTTTATATTCATGGTTCCCTTAACAAAGCATTTTTAAATTTTAAGTTGTGATAGATATTTAATTCGTGTTCTTTTAGTAGCCTTTCACATGTTCTGTTAATTCCCTACATAAATGCCTAATGGAGTCAAGTAACTCTCCGAGGCATGTAACATCTAATAGCAAATTGTCGGCGCCAACTTCACTTTCTTATTACCCATGCAAAATATACATTTGATTTCGACATTAAAATGGCACAGCACATTTCATGTCCAGCCATATGCTAGGCGGATTAAAACATGCGGATAAAAAGAATGAAAACATAGCAGCCATAACCATTTAACTTACTCGATATATTTCTTAATATACCTAGTATCTCACATAGCTTGGTTTACAGATTGAGCTAAAATTAAAATATGAAAGTAAAATGTATTAGGAAAGTACCTCAGCTTTCAACAATGAAAAAGAAATACTCAATTACATATTTGTTTAAGAAATTGAAATGATTTGAATTGCGTTGCAACAATGAAAAATATTGATGTAAATTATGCAAAAAATATTTTTTAAAGTTAATTTAAATATGAGAACCAACTGTACGGTAACTTAATTGATATTATTGAATAGGTAATTTTTTGCACTTTCAGATGGTGTAAAGATGATTTTTGTGCTATAATAATTTCGAATGTTATTAAGGAAAAACACACAATTTTCGCTTACTTTTTAATTAATTAAAATTTCAAAAAAGGGGCTCCGAGGTGCACATTCCTACCTTCCAAATATGTTTGTGCCAAATTTCGTATCTCTAGGTCCAGCGGTCTGCCCTGTAGAGCGCCAACAGACACACAGACAGATACACATACACACATGCCCACATTCTCCTTTATTATTAGTAGAGATAAAAATTTGCTCAAGCCCGGGGGGGGGGGGCCCGCCACAGAGCTTTATTATTGACTAATGAAATCTGTTACCTGTCCATAATAATACACTAATTAAAGAAATATAAAACAAATCTTGGCCATAAATTGTGATCATGCTCTAAGTCTTACTCAATTTCATTAAGTCGGCACTTAAAGACTGAAATCTGTTTGTGACATACACCCAGAGGAAAGAAATCAATCCTATTACTAGGAGTGGCGTAGCTTGGGTAAGTGGCGCCCAGCGTCATCATGTGATTTTTTCGCCCCCATAATTATTAGTGGTGTAGATTGTGTGCATTCTTTCGCCTCCTGAGAGTATTCAACTTTAAAAAGTGACATAAACGCACTAATGGTTTGTCACCATGGCCAGTGGCGTAGCGAGGGTAAGTGACGGAAGGAGAATAAAATGTTTCCTTTTCACTATTCTCGTCATTAATGACTTAGCAAGTGTAAATGGTGCCCGGAGAATGCTAGTTTTATACTCCCTAATCATATTTTGCTTTAAAAAGTGACATAAACGCAGTGATGGTTTGTCACCATGCTGCCCCTGAAACTGTAGGTGAGGGGGATTTATACCCCCTTGCTCCCCGGTCGCTACGCCTCTGATTACTAGGAGTGAGGTTGGTTTTTTGGTGCAAGAGCCATGAAGTTGACCATACTGCGCCAGACAAAAAGTAAAATCATGTCAAATTAAAAGTATAAGATCGCATATGTATAAAAACCGATGTAAAATTTTTCAGTTAATACTGAACTGTGTTTAAATAAGAGAATAAAATCTGATTGCTTTCAAAAATGCAAAAAGACGAACATGTGGAGTGCCTCCGAGTAATATAGGCAACGATATTGTAGTAGTGTTAAAAAAACATAATCGCTGCGAGTTAAAATTTGAGCATTCTCACAAAATGTGATGAACAGACATAATACAGTTGCATTGTGAGCACATTGGCGCTTGCCCCCTAACAATGAGTGACGGTGAGTGAATCTTGTATGCCCTACACATAGCCGAGTTAAAATAGTATCAGCTTTTCTGCTTTTTAAGGAAGGCCAAGACTGTACAGTTGGTTTGACAGCATGAAGCTTACTTCCGGTCTCTACGTTCCACCGCTCCTGCCATTTGGTGCAAAGCAACAATTTAAAGTGCTTAATGTGCTTTCTTTAAACCGCCAACAGGAACAGCACCATTCATAGAAAATGTAGCCGATTTAGCAGTCTTATCGGCCTGCTCGTTACCAAGTACCCCAACGTGAGAAGGTATCCAACAAAGGTATT
>BGPR01000092.1:298188-355449 GCA_013235015.1 Araneus ventricosus | reverse complement strand
TGTCACTTTTTAAAGTCAAACACAATAAGGAGTGGAAAAATACAATGCCCCTGGCGCCGTTCACACCAGCTAAGCCACAACTTATGGCGGATGTGGCGGTGGGGGGAAATCATATTATGACACGGGCGCTACTTGCCATCGGTACGCGACTACGGTGAAAGGAATAGTGTACAACAGACCTTACAACACATTTTACTGTACTTATTTCATGCTATTCATAATCGCTGCTTCGAATTGCACGCTTTTAATTTCTTTGGAAGTGTACGATTGCTCTCAGTTTCGCTTTGAAACAATAGCCGTCAATTCAATTCCAATTTCTGAACTGATATGCATATTGCGTTTCTAGCACTGCAATTGAATAGTGACCATAAGTTCTGTGGGAAATATTGAAAATATGCTATCACCTCATGTATTTTATTGGAAGACTTCATAAACACCCTGTATAAAACACATGGAGTATATCTTAATACACAGAAATATTTATTTAATATTAAATGTGAATGCGTTTTAATCAAAATTTGCCATATCATTGCTGGCAAAAATGCATAACATAATGCTTAATCCTTCTGTTGTTATCTATTCTTGAATTTTGTGTTGCTTAATTCGTACTAATACAGATATAGATCAAATTCTCTTAGTAACATTTTAAGAACAGTGGTACGTACCTGCTCTATGTCTTTATTGCATAAGGTGCAAAATATTAATGGATAAAATAGAATGCTTAAGTATAGTAAACATCCTAGAAAAGTCACGGCAGCAAATCGAGCACTGTGTCCCCTGCATTATAGCCCCCATTACGAGCGGCTCATGCGACGACTCACTCTTTTACAGGGGTACGACCCGTCTTCGGAGATGTTCTCTAAGATCCACATCACCATAACTATAACTGCATATTTCAGGACGGATTAAAAACTGAAAAAAATTTATTGGCTGCCTACAGGATTGCTTTCAGATTTACTTTGTCATGGTTTAATGCAAAATCAGATTCTACGAAAATCGTCATTTTTGGAGTTAAGTATGTCTGGTGCTGAGGTGACTGCAGAAGGATGAGTCATTGAGGAGAGCAGGGGAATAGCTTCTTGGTTCGACAAAGAAATCGTTTTTATCCGAGAGGCAGAAAGCCCAGAAGAGTCGTAGAAAACATTAGGAACTGCTTCTCACAGCTATCTGTAAGAGGAATATTTAAATGTAGAGCTGTGGTGATAGACTTCAAATATTTGGCAATGGCGTCATATCCATTGGCTCATTGGGTTGTAGCCCAAGGACATCATTGACCCAAAGGCGCAAAAGAATTTATTATACTGATTTTATTTCAATTTTGAACCAAAAAAATTTAATTATAATTTAAATATGCTAAAAGTGAAAATATGATTTGGGCATGTAACTAGACATTCATCTATTTTGTAACGTTACATAAACATGTCTATCAGTTTAAAAAATATTCGTATGAAGACAGACATTGAGAATATCGTCAAATATGTTTGTAATACATACCTATGTTATCACTGGTAAAATAAGTAGCTGCACGCTGGAAGCTAATATCATAGTAGGGCATTAGAGTTAGTTTTTAAATCAAACTACAGAGCGCTATATGAAAGTAAACTTTGCAAATTGTAATATGTTGTATTACAATTTGCAAAGTTTATTGTGATTATTTTAAATACAATAATGCTGTTTATATTGTGAGTGCATATAACTTTCAGAATTATTTTGATTTGAGCATCTTTTTATACACAATAATGCAAGCCTCTTAAAAGTTGAGTATAAAAGTGTTAATTACTTATTTTATTATAATAGAAAATGTAAGGACATAGGGCTGAAATTCCTAGTTACATTTCGGATGGGACGCCAAATTACTCTATCCCAGGGCGTTCAATTTGCTACTACGGCCCTGATATCAAGTATTTGATTGTGAATTTTTTTGTTGTTGTTTCCCTTGTGAATTTCTACAAACCTCTCTATGGAAAGTGGAAGCAAACATAATGCACTGAAATAGTTCAGCAAAATATATCTAACTTACAGAACCTGAAATGTTAGAACCTCTATTTCAATTCACCAGTTTGTCAGTTGCTCAGTATAATAGTTAATTAACTGATCTAACTGTTTATATATTCATTTAAACTAAGTTCAGCTAAAAGTTTTGAGATTAAGGCATTGTAATGCACATCTAATTAAAAAAATCTTTTGTCAATTGAGCTTGACTGCATATCAGAAATTTATTAATTAAATTCTAACAATCGCTCCCATTTAAATGCAAATGATAAACGAATTTTTTAATTACCTACTCTCGACTTTCCAAGTGTTTCTGCTTAAGATATCACAGCTTATATACTACCATCCGATCTGATGACGAATTCCACTATTTTACGCCAACCCAAGGGGCGGAAATAGATCCAGTCTATACCCAATGACATAACTCTCTTCGCGTTCAATTGGCGAAAAGAAAATTCCCATTCGACCAACCTACCCCTAAGAAAAGGAAGAAGCAAAGAAGACAAAAAAAGAAGCAGCAGCCAAAGAAATCTTAACGGGGAATTATTAGAATCAGGGGCGGATGCGTTTGAGAGCAGGAGAAGACAGCGAGCCATACCCAACTAATATATCCTCCTCCAAGACTGAGCGCGACCCCCACATACGTGGTTTATCAACCTTATTCCGAGGGACTGACTAGAAATCGTTTGGTGAGGGGGGTGGAGCAAAAGACAGGGCGCAAACGCGCGCCATCAAGCCATAAAACTCCATTAGAGAGAGGAAATTGCCGTGTAAACGCTTATCTTTTTAAGGATGAATTGTATAATAGCTTTCGGGGCGGCGCCTTATCTCTAGCCAGGGCGGAGAAATGAAGCCGGGGCCTCGACAGCTTGTCATTTTTAAATGGGGGAAAGGGGATTTTATCGCGATAAAGGGGTAAATGGTTTTCATACGCGTCGCCTCGGGGTGCCGTGGATATTCGAGGCACCCCCGCCCCCTGCGCCTTTTCCTTCTATTATTATTATACGCGATTTGCTGGGTATAGGGTGGTTGGAATATATATTTCGAATAGAGTGACCGCTGGGAGAGTGACTTGTTACCCGTCACTCAATCTTTCTCCCCCGTTATTTATATACCGTTGCCAGAGTTATGTATGAGTTGTGCTCGTCGAAATCGTTTTCATTGTCGGGGTGGTTGGAGGGTGGGAGGAGGAATCGACGATTTACTCACGCCTCGACGATTTTCGTTTTAAGAGATGGAGGGGTGGAAGAGACGTCCTCGCCCCTCCCCCCATTAAAGCAGTTTTCAAAGAGTGGAGGAAATGGTTTCATTGTGCATTAAAGAAAATGGGCACATTTTCTTGGAATGGGTTACACGCTCAAGCAAATTAATTAAGATCTGCAGTGTAGTTCTTTTATGGCGTCAGGGGAAGTAGAGTAAGAACAAATATTAAATTAGAAGGCGAGTAATTAAAGCAATGGATGTTATTAGAAATTGGATTTCCGGATTTTTGTGTGAGGGTAGTGTTTCAATTTTAGGTGGAATGGAGTTAAGTGTTTGTTTGGAATGGAGTTTGGACAATTAAGATGTGGTCGAATTATGCAAATCTAGGCGGCGACCTTTCTTCTTTAAGGTAAGTAATGTAATTATTAGACGAATTATTTTATTTAAATAGGTCCTTGTATTGATATTTGTTTATAGCAAAATGTGAGGCAAGGAAAATAGGAAACATTTCATCAAAGTGACGAAGTTCGACAAAATCCTAAAAAAAGTGAAACTTAAGCCTTTAAAGATCCATTTTTTTCCAAATCTATATATATAAAACTCAACGCATGTATGTATATATGTTTGTTCCAGCATCACTGCTGCACCAATTTTGATGAAACTTGGTACACAGATTCCTCTTTAGCCGTCTTGAAGTACTGTAAGGGTAAATAAGCCCAAACCAAGGCCCTCAGGGAAGAGTTTGCCAAAGCCTGTAAAATGCATGTAACAAATAGATCGGTTGACATATTTGGCGATTTTGATGAAACTAGGTACACAGGTTCCTCATTAGCCGACTTAAAGTACATTAGGGGTAAATAAGCCCCAGCCCAGGCCTTCAAGGCAGGGTGGGCCAAAGTATCCAAAATACATATAATAAATAGGTCGGTTGACATGCTTGGCGATTTTGATGAAACTTGGTACGCATATTCCTCAATAGCCGACTTGAATTACTGTACGGGTAAATAAGCCTTATCACAGTCCCTCAGGGCATGGTAGGCCAAAGTCTCCAAAATACATGTAACAAATTGCCGGTTGGCATGCTTCGCGATTTTGATGAACTCGTTACATATGTTCCTCATAAGCCGACTTGAAGTACTGTAGGGTTAAATAAGCCCTAACCCAATCCCTCTGGGTAGAGAGGGACAAAATCTCCAAAATACATGTATAACAAATCGACCGATTGACACTCTTGCCGATTTGAGTGGCTTGGGCGATTTTTATGAAATTTGTTGCACATACTTCTAATTAGGCAACTAAAAGTACTATAGGGTAAATAAACGCTATTTCAATCCGTCAGGGTAGTTTGGGCAACGCCATTTTAATACATTTAATAAATAGGTTGATTGGCATGAAACTTGAAATAACTGGGACAATTTTGATGACAATTGGTACATATATTCCTGTTAGGCTGACTAAAAGTAGTTTTTGGGTAAATAAACTGTAATCCATTTCTTCAGAGAAGGGTGGAGCAAAATTGTCAAAATACACGTAAATATTAAGGCCAATTAACATGTTGCTGAATATGGCTATGGCGATATTTTGTATTTTTTCAAAGACTGATTAAAAATACTCTATTGGTAAATAAACTCTAACACAATCCCTTTAGAGTAGGGTGGCGTTAAGTCGTTTAAATACCTGTAACAAAAGGGCCGATTGAAATGGAATTTGATACAGATATGAAAATTTTGATGACACAGGGTACATATGTTCCTCTAAGGCTGCTAAAAGTATTGTAAGGGTAAATAAACGCTAATACATTTAATCAGAGTTGGTTGGGGAAAAATGCTTACATGTAAACCCTTGGGCCGATTGACATACTGTTGGACGCGGCTAGGGGGATTTTGATGAATTTTGGTACATATACTTCTAATTAGTCAACTAAAAATATTGTAGGACTAAATAAACGCTAATCTAATCTATGAGATTAGGGTAGGAAAAAGTCGTTCAAATACATGCGGAAAATAGAAGATTCACATGAAATTTGATACTGCTTGGGCAATTTGATGAAGCATTATACATATGTTCCTCACAAGCTAAATAAAAGCACTTTAGCACAAATACTTACTCAATACCTCAAGTAGAGTGGAGCAAAGACGCAGGCCGATGGGCACGAAACTCGAGATTGCTGGAGCGATTTTGATGAAACTTTGGTACGCATGTTCCTTTTTAACCGACATGAAGCACTAATGGTGTAAATAAGCCCTGAGCCAGACCTTCAGGGTAGGTTTGGGCAATGTCTCTTAAATACACATAAAAAATGGATTGATCGAAATGAAGCATAACTCGCAGGTTTCAACATGTCGAACTAAAAATATGGAGTGGTTTAATTTTTTAAACAACTCATTAGGATGATAACTACTGATACGATATGAAGAACTGTTTATTTAGAACGGATGAAGCAATTTTTGGCGAAACATGTTTCATTAGTTGATTTAGACACGTTAATTGGTAAAATGTTATTTTAAAAATGACTCCAACATTGTTCAACAACAAAAAAATACTATATTTAGAAATGGGCCCTATCTCGCACTCTTCTGGGTTGAGTGGAGATCAGTCATTGAAATACATTGAGCAAATGGAACAACTAGCATGAAAGTTTTATGGTTAGTGTTCCTAAAATAATAAGATGCGCCCCCTCCAAAAAATGGCTAATAAAGCAAGAAATATATGTAATATTATATAATATGATATAAGATAAATAAAACAAATTTTTGTACCATTAATTTATGGATCTTTTCATTAAAAAAAAATTGATTCTCGCAAAATGTTCCAGCAAAATAACATTAATAAACCTTTTGTTATTCATAAATAATAATTCAGTTTCCGGTCTTACAAAATATTTTGACCTGAAAAAGACCGGGCAACGCCTGGTACTCTGCTAGTAAGGGTATATAAATGGGATTTTGAAATTAGTTTGGGCTAGCTGATATACCCAACGTAACTTGGATGAAGATATTTCCATATGTTTTATGAATAAAAGATTAACTGTTTAATGAATCTTCACGAAACCTTCACTAAACCCTCCCATACGCTTACGTATTTATTATACAACCAAAGTTACAGTTATCACTCATCAAATCAGCTGTTGACGGATACGTGACGTAACCGTCATATTTCAGATAGTAAAACTATATTTATTAATGGTACGTAAATAGGCATTTTTGCAAAAACATATAATGCTTTTAACGTGAAAAACCACTTTTATATAAATTATTATTTATATATATAAAAGAGGAAAGTGTGAGTGTCTGTGTGTTGGTTTCTTCGTTTTTTGGTTCTTTATGCACGTCCACACCGTTGGACTTACGACGACCAAATTTGATACAGTGATGGATTAGCCCAAGAGGGAGCCTAACGCCGTAAAAATGATTTTAAATTTCGAATTAGATTTTTATTTATTTAACTAAATAACGAAAATTAAGCTACTTTTAGACGTTTGTCACCAATAACTTCTGAAATACTTATGGTACGAAAATTATTTTTTGCATCACCATAAAGAGCAAAAAAATTATCTTTTTAATTATACCAATTTAATTGTTGTACAGTGTTTTCTCTAACTCTAATTAACGTTTCAAAATTCATTTTAAACTCAAATTGCAACAATGCTTTTATTGTTATAAAATAAAATTCAAACTAATTTATCGTTTTATCAAATCCTTTATTCACGTGTTTTTACCACTGGTTAACGATAAGAAAATATTGCATTTTTTGGTCAAGGTAGACTTCTTACTTCCGTTGTTATTTCGTAGCATGCACTTAACTTCCGTTTTCATATCGTATCTTTTAATATGCACTCAAATATCCAATGACGTTAGTTTAGTTACTACGCGATGTTTCGTTTAAATTTCACAAATTTTTGAATATTAACGTTGCTATGGCAGCGTTGTTTAAAAAGAGTAGAAAAATGCTATTTCATATTTGAGTTTCAATTTGACTTTATTTATAGTGTTAATAAAGAGTATTTATATTTAGTTTTTATTCACCTAACTGAGGTTAAAAGTATTCTTTTTGTTGAAGCATTCTTCTTCAGAGAAATTCAGAGAATTATTCTCGAGCGATTTTGACTTTCTTTATCTGATTAATAAAACATTTTATTTAGAAGCTTCGCAGTAACCAAGTTATACAGTATAAATATATTTGTTCATTGTAAACCTGTATTAGTTATTTTAACTATATATTGTTTAAAATAAATGTTCTTTTTTTAAATTTTCTCGCATTTTCATTCAAACTATGCTGTTATAAGGCGATAAAAAGGCTATATTTGAAAGTTTTAATTCAACAAGAAAAGATTCAACGAAGATTTACGTTTGTTGGCGAAAGTTGGTGATAATATTTTTAGGGGAAAAAAAGAAGGCCAGTATATGAAAAAATATGGATGGCAATGCCGGGTTTTCAGCTAGTAATATATAAATCCTCTCCTCTTCAAACTTAATTTTAACTAGCCGTCTTTGGAACAGTGGCGTAGCGACTGGGGGAAAGGAGGTATAGTTGCCCCGGATGCCAGTCTTATAGGGGGACGTGCAGTGGCGATTTTCCGCACAGGCGCTAGAAATCCTAGGATGGCCTCAAAATGTATTCGGCGTACATCGCAGTGCTAAACCGACGGTGAATTTGCGATATTGGGGCCTCAAAACAATTTTTCGCCTGTGGCCCTTTATTGCCAAAATCTGCCAGTAGGGGATCTGCCAGTACAAAACATTAGTGCGTTTATGAATTTTTTTGTACTCAAATATTTAGAGGAGGCGAAAAAATACCATGCCCTGGGCACAATTTACCCTTTTTAAACCACTGATGACTGGGGGGGGGGGGGGGATATAACCATATTATGCCTCGGGCGCCATTTACATTCACTACACCACTGCTTTGGCAACGTGCTGATTCGCTGGGATTATTGATTGCGAAAAATTTCAGTAAAATCCTTTATGCACAGCTTGGTCGTAATGGTTTCTCAGAAAAGTATTTTCAAATTTCAAATTTTGATACACGTTATATTTTAGAAGCCTTACCCATTTTAGGTTCATTGTGCTGTGTACTCGCTCAGTTCTCTCTATCTGTCATCTCATCCAAACTTTGGGTATTAATCTGAAAGGGGAAATGATTAAACTTCAACCAACCCAATAATTTTCTTGCTGAATCGAAACATGCTCACAAACTATTTAAGGATAATGAGTGAAACCATTCAGCGTCGGAGATTTTTGAGTAGTACCGAATATGCTTCATAATATTTGTAATTCCTTATAGAATTTTTGTTTATTTATTCAATAAAAAGATTAGAGTGTTAAATTTAGAAAGCGACCTTCAAACTTAACCTTTTCCTTTCCTGTTGAACCAGAAATTTTTTTACCTTTGAATGCGGGTCGGTACAACTGCTGCACCAGACACAAGTGAGGATTTCACTATCCGCATTCAACACAGTTCTTCTGGTTTAAGTCCCCGTATCCTGAAGGTTAAAGAGCTATAATATATTTTTATACATACAATTATATTAAAGAAAAGAGCAGTAGTGTTTAGAAATGTACAAACTTAAAAAATCTTGTTACGAATTTTCGATTAAAAAGAATTTTTAATGCAGTTCCATCAGATGCGAATTAGTCAATTTCCATCAACAACTTGCAAACTCAGAAACAAGCAGTGCTTCAAAAGGTATTTCTAAAAAAAGATTTTTTACTTCCATTTAACTTGAATTCTAACCCTCAATGAAAGATGTCGAATTTTTTAAATTAATTTTTATTTTATCAGTATTAATCGGTATCATTTCATATAAAGAGTTTTAAATTAGCTGTAATGTCTGTTTATTTACTCCATTTCAAATTTGGAAAAAAAAATTGTCTGAAATTTTTGAAATTGGGCTGCAAACTATGCGCTATGTATTTTCCTGTATGGGAAAAAATTCTACCCTCTTACTGAATAAGTGATTTATAACAGAAGAAAAAAAGTATAAATAAATAGATAATTATAACAAGAAGGAAGTGCTTTTCACTTCACACGAGAATCACAACGAAATGATTAAAAATTAAAGTCGAAGAAAAAGTTAAGTCAAAGTGATAAAAAAGAGTGAAAGAAGGATTTCATCTTTGAATTAGGGAAGTACTGCTCTGCAGCTCCAATAAGGGCGTAGAAACGCCATTTATCCCCAGCTGTACGTCATTTCGCCATGTGCACTAGCTAATTCTGAGCTCAGATATGTACTATTCTGAGCTGAAGTTAGCAACATGTCGAAACAATGTTTGGACTTGAGATTTAGCATAACGATAATAGTTTTTCATAACCAAATTACGATTAAATGATGTGATTAACAAAAGCTATTTTTTGTATAAGAACAACAAAATGTCCGAGAAGAAAAATTCACAAATCGTATGGAAATAGTAGTGACACATACAATTACATTATAAATTAGAAAGATGCTGACATGTTTGAAAAAGCCACCTGTGATTGTATGCATCAATTGACTTGGGGGGAGGTGACACAAATAGTAGCATTATTAAACTTCAAGAAATTTGGACAAAAAGGGCGAAAGTAAATGTTAGAATTAAAATATATTCTCTAATGTCTAACTTACTAATTGTAAAACTAAAAATGCATATTAAAAGTTGAAGGAAAAACTAAATTTTATAACTGAGCTGCAAAAGTATTTGAATTATTAAGTCATAAGTAAATTACTTATGACTTAATTTCCGATACCCATCCATGACTTAATGGCATTATACAAGTCATCAAATCACAGAAACATTTAATAATAATTAATATTAATAATCCATCGGGAGGAACCGGCATGATAAAGTTACAGTTATACAACATTCCTTCGGCGTAAAAAGAATCACAAATAGAAGGGAAAAAAGTTTTTAAAAAATTACCACACATAGTAAAGAGCAAAAGTCTGTAATGAATATCCTAATGGCTGAAGGCGGCGAGTAAAAAATAATAAAAAGGTGAAAAAATTAATACACATAGTATATTGCAAAAATCAGCAATGAATATCCTAATGGCTGAAGGAGGAGAGTAAAATCTTCCCTAATCAATGATAATATCATGCCTCCGTTCATGTACTGTCTTACCGCCACTAGAAAAACCCTAGATATCAGACATGTCTGTGGCGGTCGTTATGGAAATGGGATATTCCACTGCCTTTTGGCGGTGAAGGAGAGGGCTTTATTTCATTTGGTGTAGATAGAACAGGCGCAAGTCTCATTTCTCTTTGTACTTCGTTCGAAAACGAATTCCTCGCCTAACAGAAGTGCGCTTAGGGTGCCAAATGTTGAAGTTGATTTTATATCCGTTTCCCTCCTTTCTTCGACTCGTCTATTTGAGGCAACCCCGCTCAGCGTTTTTCTTCTGGCGGTAGGAAAGATCTTCATAATTCGTCCCAAGGATCTTTTTGTTTTAAACAATATTTTCGCTCCAGGTCGAAAGGTTTGTAGCATTGGGTTTGTTGAAATCAAAAGTTGTTGTTACAGTCGGAATCACCTTTGGCTCCTCAGACGCAACGATCGTGTAAACATAAACTGAAACTATGGAGGTAGGTAACAAACTGCCCATGTCCTCTGATAAACTGGTAAGTTCGCCTTTCCGTTTCCGAAAGGTTCCATCTATCCTGCCAAATTCGAAGGGAACAATTTTTGAGACGTTTTAAAGGTGATATTTAAGAAGATCGATCTTGTTATTAACAGTACTACCATCCTGGAACCTGGCTGGCTAACTGGTCAACAACCTCGTTCCCTAGTACACCCAAGTGCAATTTAACACAGAAGAGGCGAACTTCAGTTGTTAAGGAGTTCAAGATGGTTAAAGATTTCCCGGGCAATGGTTGAGATCGGCTGAAGAATCGCAAGGTCGATTGACCATTCGTATGAATAGTGCATTTTGC
This sequence comes from Araneus ventricosus, assembly GCA_013235015.1. Taxonomy (NCBI): domain Eukaryota; kingdom Metazoa; phylum Arthropoda; class Arachnida; order Araneae; family Araneidae; genus Araneus; species Araneus ventricosus. Next base: position 344,348 of record BGPR01000092.1, on the reverse strand, counting down.
CAGAGGTTTGTGATAGCCAGCGCACAGCTTATCTCATTGCTACCCTTCTAGCCTAGAAAAGACCCTGGTAACGAAAAAAGCCATTTTTGTAATTACATCTGATCTCGGTGCGTCTTTGACTTCATAACTCGAAAACAAAACAAGTTGGATGGTAAAAATTTAATACGGTATTTAAATCTAATTATAGCAATTAAATGACAAAATTGTAGATTTCTATGAAATTTCGAACGAAATCCGTCAAAGCTAGATTGCTTATCTGGTTGTCCGCGTATCTGTGAACATGATAATTCCAAAATGGAGCGAGCTAGATTGATGAACAGAATTGTAGACGTGTATCAAATTTTAGACCATATCAATCGTTGATGTCTATCGATCTGTTTATTCGTTCATATGTGAACGTGATAACTCAAACAATCAACAAGATAGATGGATGAAATTTAATATGACATCATTACACCAAAATTGTAGATTTATGCTTTATTTTGGAATGTTAGTTAATTTATTTAGAAAAGTGTCATGTAAACAGGAAGAACCCAATTGTACACTGTAAAAAAAATCTCGTAAAATTTACGGTTTTAAACTGGCAGCTGGGTTGGTTGTGCAAAACCGTAAAAGTTACGAAGTAAATCCGTAGGCACAACGGTTTTTTACCATACAGGAACAAGTTTTTCCCGTAAAAGTTACGAAGTAAATCCGTAGTCACAACGGTTTTTTACGGTATGGAATCAAGTTTTCTCCGTAAAAATTAAGTCATCGAAGTAAGTGACGTCATCGACTGAGTTGAGTTGTTTTTCTCCTTCTGTTCGAGTTGAAATGTGCTGATGTGTATTATCAATTAGGAATATTAATTAATCAAGGCTTAATTATTAATTTCAATTAGTTTAATTAATATAATTCTTAATTGAACTTACTTGGACGATTTCGATGCAAGATGGTGACAAAACTTCGAACTCCTCCGAGCCGGGGATCGAAACCGCGTTCATAGAAATAAAAGGCAGTCGCTCTAACCACTAGACCACCGCAGACTTCATAAAATGAAGTAAAAATAATCTATTTGAGTTTTAAAGTCACTATAGCTCTAGTGGCGCCACCTAGTGGTGTAAAAATCAACTATTGCCAGAACATGTGTTTTAAGGTTAGCTTTCATGAGTGACAACAGGTTACTGCAACATGTGTAAACAATAGCGGAGATGGAACCCTATTAAAAACATGAAATGAATGCAATAAAATTACATTTAAGAAAAGGGAAAGTTATCATACGGAAAGCAATACCGTAAGACGAAAAATAGAATTTGAACTGACGGTTTTAAACCGTTTATGGCTGGAGCGGAAAACGGTGAAAAACCGTTTTGTCAACAAAACAGCTTTAAACCGTCAAATATACGGAAAAAGTCCGGGAAAAAAACGGATATTTTTTGCAGTGTAACCTTAATGGGATTGTTTTAATGCATCTCTGCTATCAACTATCTTTCCGCCAATGGCATAGCAAGGTACGGGGTGACCGAGCATTATATGATTTTTTTAGGCCTCTAGTCAGTGGCTTAGAAAGGTAGCCAAGTTCAGGTACATAATGCATGATATTATTTTTCAATTTCCCCCCATTATTATTATTTGGCCTTAAAAAGTGGAATAAACACAGTTAATTTCTGTGTCCCTAAAACTGACATTCGGGGCACATATAAATAGGGTTATCATAATTTTTAGTTGAAATCCGGAGAGGCCGGGAGTGAGTTGAAGGGTTCTGAGGTGGGAGTCAAAAGACAGTATAAAATTCCAAAATCTGCCGACCAACGTTCTTCTTTCATAACACTAGCACAGAGCTGGAGGAAATAAAAATTTTATATATATATATATATATATATATAAACTGGTTTTGAGATTTTTAATATAGGTAACTTATTAATTCTTTAATATCAAAATTAATTATATTATTTGGCCAATTATACTGTTTCATAGTTGGAAATCCAGTTTTGGCAATCTGTGATGTCAAGCTAAGTGGAGGTTTATATTAAAAATGTTGAATTCTGGTAAGGATAGGTAGACACTGATTATTTAATGTTTAATGAAAAGTATGGGTATTTTATAGAATGATATATTTATTGTTTTTAGTGCAATATAATAGTGCAATATATTGTTGTATTACATATTCTTAACTTGAATTTTAGTCCTTTCTATATAGTTATGCTTTATTGTTAGGGTTAAAGTATGATTTTTCTTTCTAAATTCTTTCATCTTAGAGTAAATTACCCTGTTTGCTTTTCAACAACTTTAGCAACAGGGATGGTTTGTACAGCAAAATTAATTTAACCTGGCTAAAGCTTTTCCACAGCCAAGCTGCTATATTAATTGTTGAAAACTCCATATACTTGGATTGCCTTTTTCAATACTTTCAATACCAACAGAGTTTTTTTACATGTTGACATATAAATGTTTAAACTTAATTTTTTGTTCATAGTATCTATAGTATTTTCAATTCTTTAGATTTTGTTTTAAATTTGGTTGTATTGTTCATATAATGACTTTTTAGTATAGGATTTGCTTCTTGATATGTCTTGTTTACTTTGTTTCTGTATGATCATATATAACAAGTTATATATATATATATATATATATATATATATATATATATATATATATATATATATATATATATATATATATATATATTAAGACGTCACAATGCAAAGAAGATACAATTTTTATTAATGTTTGGTGATTCAAAATTATATTAATGAAGAACAGAATTAAAATAAAACTGCCAAACTTTTAATTTTCTGTTTGAACTGGGATCTGGATAAGGAGACTCAGACACTTTCTCATCAATCATGGATGTAAACTGTGTAACCAATGAATTTTCTTTTCTTGGCGGAATGACGTCATTCCTTACGAGTATGCCAGGATTTCTCTATTACAATCAAATTTGTCTCTCGTCGCATTCACTGGCGTAAATCTGGACATTTTGAAAACCTGGACATTAGTTCGGAGGGAGCTTCAAATCCGGACGTTTGGTAACCCTATATATACCCCTTTGTCCTCCTCCCACCGCAACGTCACTTCTTATTTCGAGATGAAACTTGTTCATATTAATTACTTTCAAATTGATCCAGACTAGTTGCCTGTAGTTTTGAATTTGATGAAAGGGCTTATTCCTTTTGAGTCAGTGGATGTAAGGATATAAAGGATATCATTAGCCCATGTGCCATTTTTGCGGGGAAGAGGAGCATTGCGAAGGCAAAATATTTGTGTATTTAATTCCGATTTTTAAAATCAAATATGTACATAGGACATAAAAATCGCACTTTATCCGGGATGTTATTTTTTCTTGCTACGTCATGCCCAGGGGTGGGGGATGAGGGCAGAAAGGGTAAATTCCCAGGAGCTCGAACACATAGCTCCGGGTTAAGGAAAGATATATTTTTTCTTAATTTCAAAGAGTACTTAATGTGTTGAATGTGGTAAAGAATGATGAAGTGATTAAAAAATAGATTTATTTAAATTCAACACACCCATACTAAATTAGACATTACATCGAGACGACAATAACTAGAATCGTTCTCGAATGCGAATGTTCTTGCATTCGTCAGATATGGAATTCTGAAATCAATCAGGATCTTCTTGCAGCCATGAGGTGCAAGGAAATAGAACAGCTGATATTCTGATAGCTTACACCCCATGTATTTTATTTTTTTCATGAGAAATGTGGCCTGGCATGACTTGAACTGCCAGGCCACAATTATCTTCTCTACATATCATCCAGAGAAAATTTTTACAATTATTTTCTCTGGATGGTATTTCAGTAATGATACAGAGCGAGACAGTGTGGAGGGGATGGAATGAACATGCATAAAGTAGATAGAATGAAGGTGAAGGAGAGAGGAACTTGAATCGGTATGAATGAGTGAGTAGAAGATAGAATGGAAGTTGTGAAAGAGTATGAATGAATTGCATTTAACTAAAAAATTACTCCCTTACAACTAATATTACTAACTTTTCAGGAAAATTATTTATTCAGATTTAAATCAAGTTTTTTTTAAGTCGGTTTCGACGGTAGAATAAAATTAGGTTTTGGAGATTTTGAACTTCGAGTTCGTGCGCTCCGTGAAACAAAATCAACGCTGTTGTGGAGAGAGGAACTTGTATCAGTATGAATGAGTGAGTGGAAGATAGAATGAAAGTTGTGAAAGAGTATGAATGAATTGCATTTAACTAAAAAATTACTCCTTTACAACTAATATTACTTACTTTTCAGGAAAATTATTTATTCAGATTTAAATCAAGTTTTTTTTAAGTCGGTTTCGACGGTAGAATAAAATTAGGTTTTGGAGATTTTGAACTTCGAGTTCGTGCGCTCCGTGAAACAAAATCATCGCTGGTGTGAAGAGAGGATCTAAACTTATAATACTATTAAATATCAAATAACAGGAATAAATACTATAAACTACTATAACAATAAATTCTATAAATAATGAAACAATAGGATTACTGGAGCGTAGTTAAAGGGATTGTGTTTTGAGAGGGGAGAGGTTATTGGTGAAGTGTTGTTGGGAAACGCATGAAAGAATCTTGCTCTGGGGCCTGGCCTGGCTCGGTGGCCCTGTATTGAAAAATTTCATTTTCACTATGCATTTCTTATGTATCGAGTGAGCATGAATGAATATTTGGGTGCTTTGAAACTTGGCTTGCAAATACGAAATTCAGTTTCTCTAACTTGGCTAAAGTTCTACTTTAAATCGGTACATCACTATACCTCTATTACTTCCGTTGGAATATGATGAGGTAGAGATTCTACACGAATCAAGAATCAGAGTAAATACTTCACCCAACAACATTTAAAATCTTCAAACATTCTTTGAAATTCAGTTTTAAAATTAAATACAATTAGTTCGCGTTTTTGATTTGATGCAGTTTGACCAAATTGAATTAATATTACATAATAATAAATTATAATTATATTTTTTTAAAAATTAAGTTAAAGTAAAAACTATATATAATTTTACCACATTGGTTGTCAGCCGGACTGTCACATATGGATAGCCGGTTTTTCTCTATACCGTGCTGCCATCTATTGAGAGCAATTATGATATAAACATGTAAAGGAATTCAAGGTTAGTGGCAGTTATGGAAAATTCTACTTGAAATCTAATTTTATTTAACTCACAGTAAGAATAAATAAGTGAAATATGTTACGACTGAAATTGACTATAGTAGATTTGTTTAACTCTATTAAGAATTTTCAAGTGCTTTAAACATAAAATGTTACAAAATAATTTGACTATTCATGTCTTGTGTTTTTGGTTGGTTACGTGTATAGAACACATTTTGAGAGTATAAAAAATTTAAGAAAATTATCAATTTCATTTCGATCGTCAATAAATTTTTCTCTCACTCTTAGTTAAAAAATAAATAGAAAAAATATTCCAGCAAAAATCATGCAGCTTGTCTAATGATAAATCCTTATATTCGACTTTCTTATATACTTTCAAATAAAAATGTCACTTAAAATCACTGTTGTCTGAAATCATTATTCTGATATGTTACACATTCAAGCAATCTACAATTGCATTAAAATGCCTTTCTAGTTTGTCTTTCAAAGGCAAGTAAATAGACAATTTTTTTTCTCCTCTTTCACCTTTCTTTAGAAATATTTAATATATACTGTTCAGGGGTGGCGCCAGAGGGGGGACCGGGGGCAGGGCCCCCCGTCGGGCATGCTGTGCCCCCCATCGGAGAAAAATTTTGCATCCTGTCGGGGAAAATATTTGTACGGGGTATTCAACTGTAGTTGATTAATAATAATCTGGCGAAAATTTGAGACTAATTTCATTACACTCGTCCCCCCCGTACAACAGGTCGGGGAGACCGTGTCCCCCTGTCTGACAAATCGGCCTCCCCCCGTCGGGCACACTCTAGCGCCATTCCTGGCTTTCGGCATTGCAAGTGTGTACCGGGCAAATTTTTTTAACTTAGAAAACATCAGCGGCTTCGCTTTCAGCAAAGCGGGTCCGTCGTAGCTTCGCTTTTTCATTGAGAAACGAAAAACACAGGGAAAGCAAGAACGCAGGAAAAAGACGACGTCTGAAGACGATAAAACGTAGCAAGGGAACCATTGTTTCCAGAAACAGCATTCATAGCCGCAATCAGCAACACAGAGAAAAAGAATCAGCAAATTCGATTAACCAAAATCTTTTGGAAGAGAACGGTTAATTGAAAAAAAATCGTTTGGTTAATAATCAAAAATTCCAAACGAAGTATTATTCAAATTCGTACGCCGTCCAATCAAATCGAAGAGAGCAGACAGTGGACCAATGGAAATGAGGCGAAATTAAGAGCATGCGCCGTAGACCGGTAAACAAATAAATCTCGGCGCATGCGCGAACGACATCGAAAAAATGTTCAACTCGCATCCAAAACAAATGTTCTGGCACTCTCTCTCTTGGCGACAAACAATTGGCGAGCTTAAGTGAAACAAAGTGAGTACGCACCCTAAACTCCAGGTTAATCCACTATGGCTGTTTTGGGACTCATGATTTTGAATTGTGGTTGGATGACGAAGATGACACCTAAGGTAGGAACACACTCTGCAAACTTCCGCGCTCCACCAGTAACGATGATTTGACGGTTTGCTGCAGTTCATTGGCCTCCACAGGGGCCATCACCTGCATTTCTTGGCAATTATAAGCTTGTAGTGAGCTATGAAAATCCAAGTAGTTAAAAACTGTGCACATTTAAGAGAGAATAAAATTTGAGAGATTTAAAGAGAAATATAATAATTTAAGAGAAAATTTTAAATTAAATCAAAAATAAATAAATAATATTTGAACAATATTTAGACAATCAAAGCGAGACTCGAACCTGGGTCATACGCATGAAAGCAGCACATTATCCAACTGCAACAAAGAGTTTTGTTTAAAGAAGGGGGAGGGAGTTTGTTTACAAACAAATAGAGTTATTTATGAAGAATAGTCTTGGGTCTTTTGCGATTAATCTCAAGGGAGCTATCATAAGAAGGAATATTAATTGTCGTAATATTATCAATTTGATTTATATTATTATAGAATTTTTCTGAAAGTTTAATGATGAATTCTTTGAGAGAGGGGATTTTGAGAGCGTTTCTACTATCAACATTTCTGAAATACCAACAAGCCTGCACGATCATTCGAATGGTTTTATTTTCCAGGACCTGAATGATGCTAAAATTAGTGGCAGCTGTGTTGGCCCAAACAGGAATAGCACATGTTAGAATGGACCTTATGCATGTGACGTCACATCCTCCGACACGTGATCTGCCGGAGGCAGCCATTGGTCAGTCTTAAACAGCTGACTCGGAACTGCTTTTATTTCTGAGTCACTTATAGGCCGATCGTTTCGTTTATTCCTCCACAGCTGTTTTTCCATACTCTCGAATCCAAACGGTGCATAAGGTCCATTGGACGTAAGTAAGCTTGGTAGATGAGCAGTTGGTTTTGTATGGAAAATCTAGTGTTCCTGCAAATGAGGAATATTGAGCTCTAAAGGCTTTGTTAAATTTCTCTTTGGTGTGCAATATGGGGTCTGAAAATGAGATTTTTATCTAGGATAACTCCTAGATATTTAATCTCTTTTTTCCAGGGAACTGGGGTGTTGTAAATTTTTATTTCAGAACAGTGTTTGAAGTTTTTGTAAAAAATAATAGCTACAGTTTTATCAACATTTAATTGAATTTTCCAACGCTTGAGCCAGGTCTCAAGTTTTGGAATATATTTTTTGAAAGAATTTAGAATATTGCTGGGGTTTTTTTTTGCTCTTGAGTAAGAATTGCTGTATCATTAGCATAGAGACTTAGGGTGATATCATTACGTTGAGGTATATCATTCATGAAACACAGGAAAATTACGGGGGCCAAAATTCGCCCTGAGGCACGACAGCATGGATATTTCTTGGGGAAGAGTTAGTATTTTTGACACTAACAACGAAGTGTCTGTCTTGGAAGTAAGAGCGGATGATCGAGATCATGTAGTGTGGGAAGTTGTAAGCAATAAGTTTGTGTATAAATCCTTGAGTCTATACCTTATCAAAGTCTTTGGCAATGTCAAGAAAAATAGCAGCAGTGGCCAAATTAGAGTATTTACCTTCCAAAATGTGTTCAGTAAATCTGAGAAGTTGGTGTATAGTACAGAGTTGATGCGTGAAGCCAAATTGTTGCGGAATGGGAATTCTGACTTTTTTTAGCATGTTTGAGATATCTGTTAAGAATTAGTTTTTCACCAAGTTTACTGAGAGTTGGAAGGAGAGAGATAGGTCTGTAACTGATGGGTTGAGTGGGGTCTTTTCCAGGTTTTAAAATGGGTAAAATCCTGGCAGTTTTCCAACACCCTGGGAAGTGATTTAAATGGAACATAGCATTGCATAAATTAGCAAGTTTAAGAATAATTTTGAGTGGAAGGTTTTTAACATTTTATTAGTAATAATGTCAATTCCAGGGGCTTTTTTAATTTAATTTTCTTGAGATAATCAGCAATTTCAGAGGCCTTTACTTTTTTATAATTAATTGGATGGCTGTGAGTATTAAAATTTGCAATGGAATTAGAGACAGTAATTTCCGTGCTGGCAATACCAAAGTTATTTAAGTGGAACTGTGTTTCAAAATGATTAGCAATAACCTCAGCTTTTTCTTTTTCGGTGTGGGCAGGGGAATTATTTAACGGGTTTTTCATCTGGGGAATCTCAGAGCGTTTAGTTTTTAGATACCTTGTTATCCGCCAGATGGAGCCCTTGATGGTGTCGAGCTGCTCAATGTCAGATTGATATGTTTCTTGCGTATATAAAAAAGCGGGCTTGTGCCCTGTTATAAAGATTTTTAGTTGCAGGATCTCTAGTCCTTTGCTAGATTTTCTTCATTCTGTTACGTTCAGTTTTAATGTTTCTGATATGGGGTGGAATAAAAAGTGAGTCTGAGTCTTTGAATTATGATAGGCATTAATAATATTGCTAGTTAATGAATGAATTTGAGGATCAAGTTGATTAGAATTATTAATAGTGAGGGAGAGATATTTTACACTATTATTGAGAATTTTTAAAATATTATTCCAGTTAGTTGTTATTTTGCGTCTATTGAGCATAACTGGTGTAAAATTGAAATAGCAGTTAACAATAACATGGTTATGATCAGAAAAGAGATCAGAGATAGATCTGATTTTATGGTTATAGGGAAAAAATTTTGTGACCCTAAGGTTTATTGTGGAGGCAGAAATGTTACCAAATCTGGTTGAGGGGGGGGGCAAAGGATTTCAAGATTATTTGTGCGAGAAAACTTTTTCTCTTTTGAGGTTTACAACAGTAGGCTTTTCTTTAACATCACTTAGGTCCTGTTCGGTGTCAGGGATACCAAAATTATCACCTGCTATACCAGCAAAGGTGATCAATGGGTCAACATGTCTGAATTTTTGAATAATGTTTTGTTTGGGGTTTATTTTGACGACTTTTTTAAATTTTTCGCATCCTCTCCATGAAGCTAGACGCCCTTCCTCACCCCAATTAATGCATTTAGGGTTGGCTATTTTCCCCTGTTCATTTATTCAAAAACTTTGTTGCATAACTGATGAGCGTGCTCTTCGCCACATTTCAGGCATCTAGCTTTCATGCTGCAAGATGCCGCGCTATGATGGTATAGATTGCAGTTAAAACACATAAGTGTTCCATTTCGTCTCTTATATTTTTTGATATGTACTTTTACGTAGAGAATTTGGTTTATATCCCAAATGCGTTTGTCGTTTTCTGTGTTAGGCAGGGTGACTAGAAATAGGCGGAGGGGGCGTTTGGTGCGCAGGCTCGTGAGCTGCACTACTTTTTCGACTTTTAGGTTATGAAATTCCTCAAGGAAAGCTTATATTTCATTAGGTTTTGATTCCCAGGGTAATTCTTTGATCACAACTTTGATAGGCCTGAGCCATTTGGGTGTAAACACAAAATATTCCAGGTTTTTAGTTTTGAGAAATTGAGTCAGTTTCATATGCTGTTCTGGGGTTTTAGTAAATAATTTGATGAAGATTTGGCTTCGACTTCGCCAAATTCGTCATTGATTAATTTTAGTTCATGGGCAAAATTATCACTTTTTCTTAACCTGACGGGGGGGGGGGGGGTCAGGAATTTGTGGGCTTGCGCCAGCATCATTTTCAACAAATTCTAGATTTTTATATTTACTGTTATCATTTGCGATAGGAATAGGTCCATTTAAGAAATTGGACTGAATAACAATTTTGGCAGTATGCCTTTTCTGAGGAAAAATGAAAGGTTTTTCATTTTGGTTTTTAGAGCTTTCTGAATGATTTTTTAAGTTAGTTAGATCATCAGAGATTTCCGATGAAGGTCTTTTGACCTGATTTTTGTTTAAGTTAGAGACCTGAAATGCATTCTCTGAAAAAAGATTTCACACACCGTATTTACATCATTTCAACATAATTTGCCTATTTCACAGTTAAATATTGAACTTATGATTGAAAGAATTGAACTTATAATACCGGTCTATTCTATGCGACGGTCCCAATTCGATAACCGCCCTCTACATTGTAGAGGTTCTGAGAGTGGAGGTACCTACTTAGGTCATTTTCACACTAGCTGACGGGGTCGAAAATTATTCCTCTAATATAATAGAACCTCGGGAGTCCGAACTAATTGGGTTGACCTCTTTTCGGATTCCGGGAAATTCGGATTATCCGGAAATTTTGGTGAAATACTCTTGATATATATATTAAAAGCAGTAGAGTATAGACTTTGGGTACTCTGTTGGAGTTTCCTTACTTCATAATTTTCGATTAAAGAACATGACGATAAATATTATTATATATTTATAAAGAACATCTCGAAACGTTTTTTGAATAACACAAATGATCTTAAGTAATTTCCATACGGCAACCTTTCGCGGCATGTAAACTATCGACTCTTGGCGAGAAATTGAGTGAGTGAAGATTACCTAAGTTTGTGTTATTAAAAAACTTTTTGAATTGCACTTTACGAATATAATATTTATAATCATTCTCTTTAATCAACTGTCATGAGTTAAGGAAACCAACCAATAATTTATGGACACCATGCATTGCAGTATTTCAACAATACTTTTTTGAGAAGAGATTCATGGAAGGTTGCAAACTAGTCGCAACTTGAAGATGAATTTGAAAAAAAAAATCCAATATTCATTATTGACAACATGAAACAAAATATGTATAAGAATCAACAGAAACGGGTAGAACATTTTTTTAAAAATCGAATGTATCTTCTGTAGAAATGTAATGTCTTCTGTAATGTCTGTAGAAATTGTTATTTAAAACATTTGTTAATTTTCGACAGGAAAAAAACTAATTGAATTTCCAAGATGGTGCAAAATAAAATTTAGTTGAATAACTATTTCGCTTCTGTGAAATAATTTGTAAAAGTTGACTTAACCATTGATCTTTATTTATGGTGGAATTTTCGAAATAAATTCTTTTCCTATCATCAGGATTAGTGTTTTTCTCATATATTTCCCAATATGGCGTAGTTCATGTTTAGAATCATCTTATAGTGAAGACAATAGAGTATGAATTTTGGAACATTTTCTCTTCCTTTACACCTATTGAGTTAAAAATTTGATACAAATCTACTACTTTGGTGTCAAATTTCATTCGTCTATAGCTCTTTGAGATTTTAAGTTATCGTATTCGCATACACTTGAACAGACATCCTACTTTTCGATGAATTTAGTCCATAATTTGGCACTGATCTGTAATTAAAGATCGCATACTAAAACTGAGCATTCTAGCTAGTTTCGTATTCAAAATTTTAATACATCTCTCTGATTTTGATGGTAAATCCGTAATTCATATTTCATCTTTTCACACTTTCCTTTCAGGAACTACTTTTTACACAAAAGTAAATAAAATAAATTATAAAAACACTAAGATTTGTTGCGTAATTAAATAATAACACAAAAAATTAATTTTAAGTTAAATTTTCTTAATATATTATTTCAGATTTTTTAAGAAATTTATTATATACTAGGTGCCTTCGGCGACCAGCATGTTCGCCGGAAATATGATTTCAATTGACTCTTGATTTAATATTCATTGAAGCTTTCACAAAGTAATTTTAAACTTTAGATTGTGATAGATATTTAACCCATGTTCTATTAGTGACCTTGAACCTGTTCTGTTCATTGTCTACATAAATGTCCCTAATGGAGTCGAATAACTGACCATGTACAGCAATCCCTAATCCCAAGTTTTCGGCACTATCTTCACTTTCTTATTCCTCTCGTAATATATGCATTTTTTTCAAAATTAAAATGACGCAGCACATTTTATGGCCAGCGGCGTGTTAGCTAAAGATGTAAACATGTTAAATAAAGAATAAAAACATAGCAACCATAACCTTTCAGCTTATGTTTCTTAATATAAGCAAAGTAATATCTCAGGGAGCTTTGTTTATAGATTTCACAAAAATTTTGATGAACATATTAAAGCAAAATGTATTAGGATATTATCTCAGAAAACAACAATGAAAAAAAATACGCAATTAATATGTGATTAAACAATGAAAACGGTTTAAATTGCGTTGTAACAATAAAAAGAATTGTTGCAAATTATGCCAAAAAGTATATTTAAAAATTTACTAAAATTCAAGAAAACATTGTACGGCAACTTATTTTATAGCATTAAAAAGTTAATTCTTTGCACTTTCAGTTGGTGTAAAAATTATTTTTGTGCTGTAATAATTTTGGAAGTTATTAAGAAAAAACGCCAAATATTCGCTTAATTTTTAAATAATTAAAATTTCAAAAAATGGCTCATAAGTGCACATTCCCACCCTCCAAAGTATGTGTATGCCAAATTACGTAACTCCAGATCCAACGGTCTGCCATGTAGAGCGCCAACACACACACATTCTCCTCTATTATTAGTAGAGATTGTATTATGAACACAATAATAAATATATATAAAGCAATAATATATAACACAATAATATAGACTTGCAGAAAAATATACAATACAATAATGTATAACACAATAATATAGACTTGCAGAAAAATGAAAATAGTCAAATAAAAGAAGATTATTTTCTTCTACTACAGAGAAGAAAGTTGGGACTATTCCCTTTCGCTCCACTACTGCTCCGTTATCACCTGTCGTATTATCAAGCATTATTAAAAGCCAATTAAATCGAAAGCTGGTAAATCCTAACAAGATGTGAACTGATGTAGATTGATTGCTCTCCTATGTGATCAAATGGAGAGTTTGACGTGTAGATTTAGAAAAGAATAGAAGTGGGACTCTCCAATGTTCTAAGATTCTCAATTTTCTGCTTCTCGGAAGGCCTGATTGCTAACCGGATGCTTTTGAAGTTGAAAGAAACATAAAAAATGGTAAACGTTTTCTTAGTTATAGGTTAGATTTATTTATAACTCGATAAGATGATATTTTCCCTACGTTACTGCTGATGTATGTATGTAGAGGAGGGGGTCTTCCCTTTTTACTTTCTCGTATACGAAGTATACAAAGAGAGAGTATTGTAATCGTCAAAAAATTCGAACTTGAGATTTTGACGAATCTCCACGTTTTATACCACCCTGAATTCGAAAAATACAATTTTGGAATTATTTGTGTCTGTATGTCTGTGAACACGAAAACTATTAGAGCTACGGGGATAAAATTTGGTATGTGATCTTGCCACATAATTTGTAGGTTTCTATCAAATTTTGGACAAAATCTGTCAATGGGGAGTCTGTCTGTCCGCGTTTATGTGAACGCTATAACTCAAAAACTTGAATAGCTAGATCGACACAATTTGGTACACAGTTTTATCTTCAGAAATGTAGATACGTATAAAAGTTTGGGCCAAATCCGTTAAAGGTTGATGGTCTGTTGGACTGTATAATCACATACTTGTAAAAACTATATCTCCTAAACCCTTTGGCTTAGATAAATAAAAATTGGTATGACGGTTGCTAACATTAATTATAGATCTGTGCCCAAATGTCGTTTCAGTCGGTTAAAAAAGGCGTTCAAATTGCATAATTTTTCTAATCCGTTTCTCCATACGCATGCGTACTGGTAGCAATCTCTGTGCATGCGGAAGGATTACGTCACTTTGTCCTTGAGCCGGCAAGCGCGGAAGTGTGTGATAGATGGGTTTTAATCGGTACGCACCTATTTGAATTTGATTCTTTACATAAATATTTTATAATCACTATAATGTGCAATGAAAAACCTTCTGATAGTCATTGGATTCTGGTTTACAGTAGGTTCATATTTTTTTTATCCACTCGGTGGGGGGGGGGACGGGAAACAGCACCTTTTTGAGGAAGTATACGAGAAAGTTTAGGGGAGACCACTCCCGTTGGATCAACGCGCTGCACAACGTACCTTTTTTTTGCGAACGAAGTAAAAAAAACAAAAAACAAAAAAACAGCATTTGATGTTTTAAATAATTATGATTCATAAACAAAGTTGGCATTTCAAATAAATAAAATACCAAATTATTATTCTTGTAAGTTGCCTTTATCCTCTTTTTGAAAACTTAGTTTTATCTGCAGAGCCAAAACTGAATAATACAGATGCTAATGACATTCCTCAACATTCCATCATAAAATGAAATGTTCCATGCCAGTTTGTTTGTTGTGCATTGATCTTTTGTGTAAGGATACGTAGTTACTGTTTTAAATAGCATTTTGAATTATTAATTAGAAAATATTTATGTGATTTGATGGTTAAATATTTCGAAAATTGTTAGAAAACACAAATTCAATTAATTGACAAAGATTTGGTTCGTACTTTTATAATTTTCAAAATCTGAAAATCCTGCAGTTTTATATAAATCGTCAACTTACAGCACGCGTTTTATATAAGCGTCTACTTACATTTCCACAAAATAAGAATCAAATTATGGAATATTCTTAAAAATAAAACATTATCGAAAATTTCCTATTTTTGATCAAGAAGGAATCCATGCGAAAAAGGGATTTATACGAAGTTTTGAAAAAATATCATCAGACACTTAAAACTACTTTTCTCGAACCCTGAAAACTTTATGTAGAATATCACCATGAAGAATTTACGATTTCAATGTTTTAAACTGATATTGAAAGAATTAAATAAAATTAAATTAAAACGATTCTGTAGCATATGGAATACGCACCATCTGACCATATAATGAAAATGGTACGTACCATTTTTTAATTAAATTTTAAAAAACAAACAAGGACTGACAAAATTATTCCAATTTTATTGCTGTTTTTATTGCGTCCGATACAAATACAAACAGGAGTTTAAAGCAAGATGGCTGACCGTAATAGGATCTCAAATCAAGTGGCTTGAAATCCAAAACAAGGGAGACAAAGTAATTTTTCACAGAACATAACATTAGGAGATTTAATATATGCTTGCAATATTTACAGTCAGTTACACTTCAAACAGTATTGACTACTTAATATTACCCAATATGTAAACATTTCTGGACTTTTGCTATTTATTGTGCAAAAGATCAATCACTTTATTTCACTACGTTCTCAAAATCACGTATCGTACAGTGTAACGATAAGATTTCTTTGTTGTTGCTGTTAATCAATAAAAGAAATCTTATCCTCAAAACTGTTCTAGAGACTTAAAGAAATTCTAAGAGATTTAGTCACATCTTACTTTCTCCAATGAAGAGATTTTCCAACATTATTTTGTTTTAAAATATTTTGAAATTATTGCAGCTCATTGAATTTTGATAAAGCCTATAATGTTAAAAATAAGCAAATGCCTCTGTAGTATAATATATATTTTTGTTATAATCACAAAATTCTAGAATGCTAATTTTTATGACATTTTCCTTAGATGGTTAGAATTTCAAAAAATTGTAGCTCTTGTTCTGCAATTAATAGAAATTAGAATCAATTTTATATAAAATATAATGTTAAATAAAAAATATATAATTTATAATCACAAAGTGTGTCCTGATGTTATTACAAACACGAAGTGTGTTCTGGTAGCTATAATGAAACTGAGTATGTTTCATGTGCATTTCATTTCCAATTTGTGGTTTGTCTGCCTCGGCCTGGAAACAAAGTCACGGTTTCTACTTATAATCAAACAATTCTTTTCTACATAAAATAATTAATTTGATTTAATTTTCAATAATTAGCTCCTGAAGAATTCATACCCAATTTCTTCTGAATATAGAATATATTATTCCATTTTACTGCGTAATGGAAGTTATTAAATTAGATTACCCTAGATTATTATTAATTTCCATTATTTGCGTCAATACTTAAATAATAAAGCATACAGGAGCAGGATGTACCTAAAGAAAATGACGGTGAATAGGTTGTTTAGATTTTTTTAAAAAAATCGAATATCCAGAAAAACATAAATAGTTTATAGGGAATAAGAATATTTATTGGAATTCTCTTTAGAATGGACGAATTTTTTTGTTTTGTTTATTATGGGCTCACAGAACTTCCGTACACAGGATCCACTTCCGTTTTCCGGTAATTCTCCAATTTAATCAATCGCCAAATCCATTTGGATACTGTATCAAAATTTAACCGCCAGTGATGATTTAAATCGTTTGGGTAAAAATGTAACCGCCAAACAAGCCTTAGATATCGACAAAAGAGCGATCACGAATAATTATGGCAAAATGAGGCCCTTATTTTAAGTAAACATACTTCACCAATAATAACATAAAATTTAATTTTTCCACAGTATCCTTAAGCCATAACTTTAAAAAACTCTACTTTAAACATTAATTAAAATCTCCAAACAGAGCGTTAAAATTTTGAAGATTCCCATTGATGAAGCATTACTCCAGAAGTTAGTCTTTACAACGGAAGTTCTACTTTACCCCAAATATAACAAAAAGCTCGTCCATAGCTGAAAAATGATAATTATATAATTCTTTTGAAACACTTCTTTATGTATGAGATATTATTTTCATGATAAAGTTTTCATCACACAAAAATTAATATCAATTGTGAAAATTTTGATGTGGCATTTAAATTCAATTGGTTTTTTTAGTAGACAGAATCACATATTAGAAAACGGACTTGCCAATCTTTAAGTTTCTATTTGATTTTTAAAGATAATGTATATTAAAAATTTAATGCCAGCATTTAATCCGTATACAGATTCTTTATTTTGCATCATTCGTTCATATTTTTACTTGATCATACTTTTACAGTAAAAAAGAAGACTTAAAGAATTAATTCTTTTCTTAATTAATTTTCTGCAGTCCTAATCATTTCAGTATGCATAAAAACAATTTCATTCGAATATTAGCAACAGTGAATCTGTTTGCTGAGTCGCTGTTCGATTCCCCCCCCCGAAAGAAAGAAGGGAAATGGCAGTATTTTGAACTAATACTTGCCGGAAATTATTTTACTTATACTTATTTTTACACAGCGGTGTAAAATTTACGAATTTTGCACAGCGGTGTATTAGGTGTGCTTTTTCGATTGGCATAAAAATTTTTGTGTCTTTCTATTCGATAATGTTTAAAATAAAAATGTAGGGATTAAATAAAATTTTAAAATATAACTTTAAATTTGAAAAATGGACATTTATAATTTATGTTATTTAGCAGTTTTATGTAAAGCAAAAATTATAGTTATCGATCCATTTTATTTTTAGATATATATAAAAAAACCATAACCCTCATTTAACATTAGGAACCCTAAATTTCATCCACTACTTGAGTCTACTGTTTCATCCACTACTTGAGTCTACTGTTTCATCCACTACTTGAGTCTACCGTTTCATCCCCTACTTGAGTCTACTGTTTCATCCACTACTTGTGTCTACTGTTTCATCCACAACAGTCTACTGTTGAACAATTTTGCCTTCAATACTTCAAAGGCTTTTATGAGTTTTTCTATCTAATTAATCTTTACTTTCCTTAGTTTCTCTTTCGAGGTTTCTGTTCAAGGTATGGATGAAAACATAAGAGTATAATTGTTATACTATGCCGATAATCCTAAAAATGATTCGCAATATATCCTATACTATACTACTAGGTTCTAACTAATATTACGTTTTGATATAGGCTGATGATGGTGAAGTTGGAAGATGCAGGGAAACTCCAGAAAGGATTGGTTATAGGCAAGCACTGGAGCGACTCGCAGATTTCGTTGACAATGAATTGGGAAATGGACGTGCATCACGGCCAAGACCAGACATCAGAGAATGGAGAGTACAGAGAGCCAATACTATTCGAGCACTGAATGAGTTCAAAGGAAAACTTGATGCAGTCTGTGTTCACGCAAATACTGGAAAAGCTGTGGGAAATGTTGCAGAAATTTTAGGTTCTATGGGTGCTGTTGTGGGAGCTGTTGTGTCTCTGTGTGGACTAACTTCAGGGCCAAAGATTACAAGTATTGGAAACACGGTACTCCATACAGGTATACAAGTTTATTTCAAATCGTTACAATTTCACTTTTAAAATTACCTTTGGGGTGAAGTGGTTATTAGATCGGGCCCCGCATCATCATTATTAGTTTTATTGTTTTGAAATGCCTTCAAATTTCATGAGATGATGTATTAAATCAAGATTGGGCAAATATTTATATATCGTCCACGCCTCTCGCCCATTGAATATAGAGCGATTGAACAAGTATGGATGTGACACTAATTAGGAAACATACGTAAATGCCATTACACAGAAGGGGCACCAGAATATCTTCGCCTCTAGAAAATTAAGGGGCCCATGACAAAAAAGAAAATTTGAAGGGTATTAGTAGATAACAGACTACCCTTATTAGGTGTTAAAACTGAAAAAAACTGTAAAAAATAATGCATACATAAAGTACCTGGGTTCGGGAAAAATAAAATCTGGAGAGTATCACCCAAAACTAGTCTACATGGAAAAGGAAAATTGACTCTAAGTGCACCTAGGATGTGCACAAAAAGACAATGAAAAGAACGATATTTAAATACTAATTAATTTTATTTATTTAAACAAACATATGTGAAGAGTTATTTGCATGTATGATTATATACAAGGATATTTAAGGCGAAAGGATTTACGGTTTAAACGTGATTAGTGTTAACGTTATGCTGAGAGAAAAACATCACTTTTATTCCTTCATTACTCAAAGACCTCGTTGCGATCAAGGAAAAACCACGTCGCTCGTCTCGAACAGACGTGTTGCTTGTTTCTAGGGATTGCAATCCGGAAAACCGGATCCGATAGTCCGGCGGATCCGGCATCATTAGACGTCTACCGGATCCGGCACCAGTTGGCCGGATCCGATCACCGGATCCGGTAAATTAAAAAAAATACATCAAGCCGATTTCTTGAAAAAATACTCGCGTTGTTGCAAGAGTAGGTACTTAAATGCGTGGTGTGTACGAGTCGTTCGATGCTGACTCACCCGCTACGCATATAGACATTGTCATTGTTCAATTGATAGATGAATTATGTTTATGTTGCATCTACGATTACGAGAATGATTTAAGTAGATAATTAGACTTAGAAATGAATTGAGTAACGATCGATATTTCTGATTTTTCTTTATAATACGACTTTCTTCTTACATAGTGACTTAAATAATGTTTTAAATTGTAAGTATGTACCTATTTGTGTTGCATTGCAGGTACTAGTCTAAAAGTTCTAAAAAAGACATGCCACTCTTGAAACCAATTCAAAATGAAAACAGGAATATTATTATACTTACAGAATAAAAAAAATATGATGATGATACAAGACGAACTGATGATACATTTACCATGCCGGAAAAAAAGTCGTAAGACTAGAAATGAAAAATATCTTAGAAAGAGTTGTTCAAAATGATAGCTTTAAAGAAAATGTAGATAATATAGTAGAAAATAACTGAGATTCATCGTCACTGAAAAGTGATTTGGCATTACAGAAAGAATTACAAATGCAAATCCAGAAAGATATGAAAAACCTAGAGCATAAATACCAAAAAAAAGAGAGAAAGATTATGAGAAAACATTAAGAAAGGAAATGACTGCA
This sequence comes from Araneus ventricosus, assembly GCA_013235015.1. NCBI lineage: Eukaryota > Metazoa > Arthropoda > Arachnida > Araneae > Araneidae > Araneus > Araneus ventricosus. The sequence goes on along the minus strand of BGPR01000092.1, from coordinate 324,383 downwards.
TGTGAAAGTGAAGGAGTTAGAGGAAAATACTTGTCTTCTATTCATGAGTATTTATTGACAATAAAGCCGACAAGTGTAAAAGCAGAAAGGGCTTTCTAGGCCGCTGGTTATATTTGTAGTTCTGTAAGAAGTCGATTGGCAGATGACACAATTAACACTATTTGTTTCCTACGATAATTTTTTCAAAACCAAAGAGAGTTCTTTTTAACTGTTTTACTTAAAATAATAATTTAAAGTAAGTATATTAAAAAATACCAAGAAGTTTTAAACTCGTTATTGTGATAATTGTGCCATTGATTAAACAGATTTATGATGACTGTCATAATTATAAGAATGAGACTGCTTGGCGTGTCTAAAATACCTAATTATTGTGATCTCAGTTGATGAGCTTGATTTAGTTAGATTTAATATAAGTTACATTACAAGTTGTCATTGATGTCATTTGTGAAATCTAGTAAGTGAGACTGAACTTAACCGCCCGTCATTATCTAATTATTACTAAACTAATATAACAATTACAATTTAACTAGTTACACTGTACTAAATTTTTATTGTTGATTCATACGTAAATGTTGATTAATTATAACAGTGTAAATAAAGTTGAATTCATAAGAAATTAACGCTTTTTTTTAAACTTTGTAATACACTCACTTGATCATCTTTTATACAGTTGATTTTGGAACGAAAAGGCAAAATAGTTTTGATGTGACCAATCCGGCCGGATCCGACCGGATTGAAATTGGTGCCGGATTGCAATCCCTACTTGTTTCCCATATCCAAGTCTTCTGCTTGAATATTAATATAAACATTACACTCCGTTTTAACAGGCCGCTACACCCACGCACGCCACTTTGGAGCCTCGATATCCGCTGATCTGTGATATTCTTATTCAAATTAGATTGTACGTCGTGTTAAAAATATTACAGAAAGGAATTAAAATTACGCTATTAAATTTAGATAAAAAGCTATGCTGCAAAAACACAATTCCTACATACATTGTAGGTAGAGTTTAATGTTTCTTGGAGAATTGATTATCAATCAAACTAATATGCTACTTGGAAATCTGATATATTATTCAGATATATAAATTTAATCATTGTTACTGTTTGAACAAGAAAGGTGAGATTATCACGGCGAAATCTTCTTTGAACTTCCTAACGCCTTAGACGAAAAATGCTTTGTCGTTTGTTTGTGTTTTTTTGTTCCGATTACTTAGGAAACAAAAATTCAACGAACCGCTAACTAAGAAGGAATAAGATTTAAAACATCCACAGAATAAAACGTGCAAACATTTTATGGAGAATAAAGCACATATTCGCTCTTAATCAATAGAAAATGCACGTTTAGAACAAAATCTGCTTGTTTCAAAGCACATTTCAGACCAGATTTAAAGAAAACTAAGAAACACCTTTTCAAGCAATATTAAACTAAAAGAAATTCATTAACCAAAAATCGAATGATAAAAGAAATTTTAATTGTGAAGAATTGTTAATGTTTCATTATGTTAATAAATAGTAAGTTCGATAATAACTATTTTTTGCGCTTTGGTGGCAAACGATTAAGAAATGGACTACATACTGAGATGCTGAGTAATTGCTAAAAATCAGTCTTAATTTTAAAAAATACCCTCCTGTCTTTTTCAGGTACTTGTATCGACAATGCTTCGAAAGCAACTGAATCTCTCTACTCTCAAGAATATCTCAGGAAAATCGAAGCAGTTTTGAAAGAAGACCAAGAGCTTTCCCTCCCTTTGGCAGAGTGGTTGAATTTCTCGAATGAATTAAACATTAACATGCAGGCAATATTTGGCGTCAGCCTTACTTCTGCAACATTTAACACCGTCATGCAGGTATTCCATGAAATTGCCGAATTTTCCAGCTCTGCCAGAAGTTTTGATGCAACTATAAGGCTCATGAGACAACAGAGATATTCAGTACACATCGGGGATGATGTCAAAGTGGAGAAACTTCAAAAGTTCTACCAACATCTGTCTGCTTCTCCTCAGTTTGCAGACAAGATGCGTGGTGTTCTTTCTATTTTAAGAGCACAGCCTCAACACGTTCAGTTATTTGTAGATGGAGTTCGAACCTACCAGACTATTATGGACAATTCCAGCTCTTCTGTAGTCCCAACTCTTCAAAGTGGTCTTAATCCTGAAATTCCAACTGCAGGAGCAGTTTCAGTTTTCTGCTTTTTTCAGACAATAAGCCTGGCAAATAGTGTCATTTCACTTGCAAATGCGAAAGATATGATTAAACGTGGTACATCCCAGTATACAGAGGCAATAGAACAGCTTACTCGTTCACTTGCTTGGGAATTAAACAGAATGGAAGATTTGTAAGGGTGAAAAATTGTAGATTTTGCATATTTTTTGTTTTTTAAATTTTATAATAAAAATAGAAACATTTACATTTCGCGAATGCTTTTTAATAAAGTTTGTAGATCAAATTTGATCAGTATTTTCACTGCATCTTTTGTGAAAATAAGTTTGTTTTAATTGTTTTCTCTTCTTTCATTGTCCTTATAAAATTTTCTTCACTGTTGTAATAGAAAATACCACAGCAATCAACAACTGTTGTAATATTATGCTTTTATTGCCAACTAGCCGCTTTCGGCGACCAGCTTGTTCGCCGAAAATATAATATCAATTGAATGCGTAATTTAATTTTTACGGTTCCCTTAACAAAGTAATTTGAAACTTAAAAAATTGTGATAGACATTTAACCAAGTTCTTTTAATAGCTTTGCAACTGTTTTTTCCATTCTCTACATGAAATCCCTAAAGGAATCAAGTAACTGTCCATGTCACGTGACATCTGATTGCACCCAGTCGGCGTGAACTTCACTTCTCATTCCTCATGCAAAATGGGCATTTGATTTCAGCATTGAATTGGTGAGGCACATTTTACGTACAGCTGCACATTAGCTGGGTTAAAATATGCTCAGCTTACTGGGTATATTTCATAATATATTTACTATCTCATAGGACTTTTTCTGCAGATTCCACAGAAAAATTGATGAAATATAAGAAAGGAAGAAAACTGCATTAAGATATTACCTTATATTTCAACAATGAAAGAGAACCTCGCAAATAATATTTGTTTTAACTATGAAAACGGTTTGAACGGTATGAACGGTTTTCATTGCAACAATGAAAAATATTGTTTAAATTATGCATAAATATATTTTTTAAAATATATTAAAATTAGAGAATTGAGATCATTGAAAAGATAATATTGTGAATTTTAAGACGGCGTGAAAATCGTTTTTGTGCTATAATATTTTCGGAAGTCATTAAGGAAAAACGCCGAAATTTCGCTCAATTTTTAATTAATTAGAATTCCAATTAAAATGTTTTAAAAAACGACTTCGAGGCGCACATTCCAACCTTCCAAAGTATGTTTGTGCCAAATTTCGTAGCTCTATGTCCAGGGAACTGCCCTGTTGAGCGCCTAAACACACGCAGACAGAGACACACACTCTCCTTTATTATTAGTAGAGATTGAAATGAACAGGATATATTTGAACAGATAAAAAGCGAAGTACAGTATACTCTCCATTATCCGTGAGCGGATTATCCGGTTTGCGGATAATAATTTGCACCCTAATTTTCCGAGAAATGAGTCATCCACTTACTGCTAGCTCATTCTCATACGAACACGCTTCTTCCTGACACGTCATTCTTTAACTTCTTCGTCTTCTTTCACTTTTGCACGTGTTCCTTTAGTTTTTGCGTCTTGTTTGTCGTCAGTTAGTAGCGTGAAATTTTTTACTGGTAAAAATGAGTGGTGTGAAACGAAAACGAAACGTTTTAAATGTTAAACAAAAATTAGAAATCCTTCAAAAACTTAATAATGGAGAATCAGCTAGTACTGATGCAGAAGATGTACTAAACGAGGGAAATACAATTTCTCATTCTGCTGCTCTACAATCTGTGGAAACTTTGTTAGATTACATGGGGCAAAGAGGATTTGATTACGGTGACATTACTGCAGTTCGTAAAATATGTATCGATATACAACAAGAGATGAACAAACAGCAGAATCAAAAACGGATTACAGATTTTTTAAAGCAGTAAATGTTAAAAGGAAAATTCCTAGTTTGATGTCATACAATATGCAAATGTAAGTAATTTTTGTACTGATGTTGATTTTTTCCTTAATAAAAAGGAGTTTTCGGATTATCCGTGTTTTTCTATTGTCCGTGCGATCTCTTCCGGTGATTAACCCGGATAACCCCAACTAATTTAAACCAATATGAAATTATTAATTAAATTATATGTCAAATAGATTGTTTTCTAGAATATTATGTGCGCAGTATGAATTTTTGCACGTTATTATAAATGAAGATTTTGCTCAGATATCGGTCGAAGTACTTTAAAACATAAGTATTGACTTCACATTTATTTAAACTACTGGCCAGAAGAATTGCACAATTTAGAGATTATATGGATACAATGGTTCACAATTAGTTGTGGGGAATCATAGAACGTAAAATCGTCGAAATTTGCATTTTACAGTAACGATTTGGTCACGAGGGCAATTAGGGAACTGACCAGAAAATGATGAAGAAGAAAATGATTTGGGCTCACCCCGTTTCACAAAAAGTTGATAATGATTTGCAACTATCATCAATGGTTTTGTTTGCTGTCCGCAATACTTACATACACTTTGGTAAAAATAGCATCTATATTCAGAAAGATATAAGGATTTCTTAAAAAATCCCAAATTTTTCAGCCAGTTTTTCGCTTATAATATATAGAGTTTTCAACCAAATTATGCGAAACTTACAGAATAAGTGACAGTATGTTAGCGAAGCATTGTATTAAAATTTGAAGTAAATGCTTTGAATATTAAAGGAAATATGAGTATTTGTACTAAATATTTTTTAATGCGCATGTGCGAAAAATAACTTAATTTTTCTTTCTTAACTTCAAAGCAAGATATATAGGGCAACTTAAATAAAAATTCAACTTTAACATTAAATAAATATTCCTGTTAGCATTGATTTTTATAAAAATTCAATAAAACTGACAAAAAAATTTAAAATTTATTTTCAATTAACCTATTAAATATTATCATTTTTTCGGCATATTCTGAGTAGGCTTCATAAAAAAATTTCAACTAAAAAAAATCAACATTAAAAATTCCAGCTTTTGCAATACAAAATCATTGCTTTTTCTCTGAATATGGATAAAAAATATATAATAAAAATAAAATTACTTGATTTATTATTTTAAAAAATTGATAAAAAGTATGTTAAACTTGCGACCAAATTGCCGTACGTAGCCCACAACTAAAATCTTTGTGGCCAGCCATCAATAGTGCATAACAAAATTTCAATTAAAATTCTCACTGTAAGCTTAATACCAAAAATATCTGATAATACATAATTATTAATCAAGTTTAGATGCATCCATAATGTACGAAAGTATGTTAGGCTTTAAAACTGCAATTCAAACAAGAATTGCAAAATATAAAGTTTATAAAGAATTTATTTTCTTCCACTTTCTAAATAAGCAATCCATTCTAAATTGTATACAAATGATGATGGCAACCGAGATGATGCATGGTTTTGATTTGAGAGCAAAATTCAGAAAAGTTGGTAAGCATAAATTTATTAATATTTAAATGCCTATTTTTACATTTTATCAAAACATCATCGTCTTTAGATACATTTACAGAAGCTTAATTTTGAAAGTAAGTAAGTCTAAATAATTCCAAGATTACAAACACTCAAAGAGAACATTTTTAAAAGCAATCACTGAGATTCTACCTCTAGAAATACAATAAGTTGATAGCAGAGAAATGATGTCAGCCGTGAAAAAGTTCATCCAACTGCGGCATTTTGTATTTATGGTGAATTTCACGAAATTACTATTTTTCCTATTGCCAGTGGGAATGTTCTCCACTCGACTTTCACGCATACGTCACAAAATGACACTGTTTGTACGAAATTACTATTTTTCCTATTGCCAGTGGGAACATTCTCCCATCGACTTTCACGCATACGTCACAAAATGACACGGTTTGTACTTACCTTCGTCTTATGGGGACAGAATTGGCAATGCATTTAGAACTCTACCTCTTCTTTTTGACCGATTTGGTCCGAAATTTGAGAATGATCTATAATTTTGGTCTCAAGGTCACATACAAAATTTCATTCATCAAGTAGCTCAGTCAATCTTGACGACTGAAAATTCTATGCCGTGAGACATGAAAGGAGGACCATACTAAAAGCAAGATAAAAGTTGATACCATGAGTATCATCTGTCAATAAATTAAAAGTATCATTTTGAAGTTACATTACAAGTGAGGCAATGTTCATTCTCACTGACATGAAATTAAAAAAAATCATTTTGAATTTGTTCGTAAATGTTCTTTAACTGAAGTTTCAAACATTATTTGTATTGAATTATTACCTTTAATTTATTGCAAATTGCTATGAAAACTTACAGATTACAAATGTAGCAACAGGCCTTTATTTTTCATTGCAGATTTGATTCATTAATGCTAAAGAGAATCATCGTTATTAAAAAGGCAAAATTTAACACTGGCGTCTACATACATATGATTACCAGCTTGGAAATGTCTTTTATAATCAACTTTGATGACAAAAAATATCGAAATTTCAATGGATTTTAGACACCACAAACGATATTGAAGCTTTTGCTTTCATAGGTCACAAGCGGAGAAAACCTTGGTTTGAAAGTTAACTGTGCATTGAAAGAGAATGACAGATAAGGGATGTTTATTTTGAATGCTGTGAGTGAGTCTGTTTATCAAATTTATTTCTTCATTTATCTGATGTAAACACTTGCAAAATATTAGTTGATCTTTAAATAACCTTTATCTCACTTGTTTCAATGTTTTGTCTCATTTTATAAATTAAGTTTGCCTTTATTCTTTTATATTAGTAGATTGTTTTATCCAAGCTAGCTTTCCTGCCTATCACAAACAATGAAATATCTCAAAAAAGATTTATAAAGTTTGTACTTCTCTGCAAAGAAGTACTATATTAAAATGACAAAATTATGAAAAACAGTTGAATCAATAGTAAAACATGATTAGACGATTCATAAAAAGTTTTTTTAAAAAAAGAAAGGCATGTTAACATATTTGTCATATATCTTCACAAATTTTGAAATTAACACGTTCCGTTTAATAAGTAATTTTTTTTTCAGTCCAGTTGCAAATGATGAAACATGACTAACAATGTTTTTGTTTGTTAAAAAATCAAGAAAGTTAATGCGTAGATGTGCAAGGAAACTTTTAACGTGACTTCTACAACTCGACTGATGGCAGTTTAACTTTCACATCGTCAGATATCAAAAGCGATTTTTATGAAATAAATGAATAATGCTCAAACTGAATCACGTAAATAACATTCAATAAAAAAAATGCAAAACACATTTTAAATCTGTTTCAGTAAGAAAAATTAATAAATAAAAGCTTTGTGAATAAAAATAACCCATACCATTTTATTATTTAATTCTATCAATCTACCATTCTCATTTTCTCTTCGTAAGTTGCACATTATTTCCGAATGCTCCTTATATAATAATTCATAATAAATAAAATAAAAATAATAAATAATAATTTAATGATTGAATTATAAAAAAATTAATATAATTTTAATAAATAAATATTAAATAATTAAAAATAATTTAATTTAAAATATCACTTTAAAATAAAGAGTTGAAGAACATTTTGCAGAAAAATTAATCCTCCAGCAAAGAATATTGAGGTCAGGAAAAATACTCAAAACTTAAGGTCGCCAGCTTACCCGACTTTCCACTATACAATGCATGATATTATTTTTCAATCCCACATTATAATTATCTGGACTTAAAAAGTGGAATAAACACAATGAAATTATGTGTCCTTGTCGCCCTAAACCTGACATTCAGGGCATATATACCTAGGGTTACCATAATTCTTTTAGTTGAAATCCGGATAGGCCGGGAAGGGGTTTGAAGGGTCTTGGGGGGGGGTGTCAAAATCGAGTGTAAAATTCTAAAAGCTGCCTACTAACATTCTTCTTTCATAACACTATCACAGAGTTTGAGGAAATGAAAATTAAAAAAAAAAAAATATTAAGACGTCAGAATGGAAAAAAGATACAATTTTTATTAATATTTGGTAATTCAGAATTATATTAATGAAAACAGAATTACAATAAAACCGCCAAAACTGTAATTTTTAGTTTGAACTGGGGGTCTAGATAAGGAGACCCAGCCACTTTCTCATCAACAATGGATGTAAACTGTGTAAACAATGAATTTTCTTTCATTGGCGGAATGATATAATCTTTTCCGAATATGTCAGATTTTCTCTATTACAATCAAATTTGTCTCTCACCACATTCAGTGGCGTAAATTTGGACATTTTGAAGACCCGGACATTAGTCCGGACGTGAACTTCAAATCCGGACGTTTGGTAACTATGTTTGGTATGTACCCCTTTGTCCCCCTCCCATAGCTATGCCACATCTTATTTCGAGATGAAACTTGTTTATATTAATTATTTCCAAATTGATCCAAACTAGTTGCTTGTAGTTTTAGATTTCATACTAGGCTTATTCCCTTTCAATCAGTGGCGTATCTCCTTTTCATGCAGTGGATGTAAAGGGTATCATTAGGCCATGTGCCAATTTTGCGGGGAAGAGGAGCAATGCGAAGGCAAAATATTTGTGCATTTATTCCGATTTTTAAAATCAAATATGTAAGTAGGATAAAATCGCATTTCGCCCGGGATGATATTTTTTCTTGCTACGTCAGGCCCAAGGATGGGGAATAAGGGCAAATTCCCTGGAGCTCGAACACAGGCATCCGGGTTAAGGAAATATATATTTTTTCTTATTTTCAACAGCATTTTATTTTTTCAATTAGTATTTTTTTCATTATAATTATAATTTTTTGAAAAATTAAGTTAAAGTAAAAACTATTTATTAAAATTTTTGCCACGCAATCAGGGGTCGGCCTTTAACCGATTGGACCTATTGCTCCCAATAGGGTCCCGCGCTTGAGGGACCCCGCCCCAGAGTACTACAAAGAATACACTCGAACTTATTCTAATTAAAATCAAGTATCGTTTTAGTCGCAGAACATTATTCTTCGGATATTTTTTTCTTTCATGTTTTTAAGTATTTGCCTGCAGTGATATGCTGTCCTTTTTCTTTACAGCTCACTGACAGTCTCTGAAGTTAAGTTAAGAACCCAAAAAACGTTCCCTACTGTAATATAATCCCCGTTGGGGGATGGCAAAGGATCCTTTTTGCTCGAGGGTTTTGATATCAAAGGAAGCGAGTCGACTGACGGAGATCTCAGTACAGTTCTTAGAGAATCTTTTGGGACCCTCAAAACAATAAATTTTTTTGTATAAACACATAAAACTTCAAATTTGCAAAAAATGACCACTACTTCTAACTTAACAATTTATCGCTAAAATATATAATAATATGTGAATTAAATAACATCGCGATTCACAGCGGCGGAAAATTTGGGGGATTAGTAAATTTTTTTCTAACGGAAATGGAGTCGCAAAATCTTTTCGCGGGTGGAAAACGTTCGAGGATGTGATCTGTAGGGTGATTGGAGACCTTTAAGATTGGTTCCGAAAGGAGAGAGTGGAATACGGAAGATTTAATGATACAGGACTTTCTGTACCATCTCGTACGGAGAAGAAAAAATTCTACCTGTGTAGTAACCGTACCATTCATAAGAAGGAAATCAGTATGATAAGGGTCAAATGGAGGAAAAATTATAATAGTGTTAAATATGTACCATTTGAAAAGAATAGGTTAAATATCTGTAAGAAGGAGCCAGATGGAGACAAAATGCTACTGGTATACCATCTGTACAACCTATCAGGAAAATGATGAAAGTCTATATGAGAATGTGGTTTGGACTTCCTCAGTCATGAAATCGTACTGCGCAAGACCACCTGTTGTCCTTATCGCATTAAGAAATTTTATTTTCCAAATTCATTTCATTTGGGTTTAAAAATTTGTCTCATGTTTGTAATTTGGAGGGGGAAAAGCTCTTTGCAGCGTTAGTATACGATTTGGCATTAAAGTTCTTGAAGACGTTGCAATTTTTTGTTTCCCGTGGATTTGTGTAAACACGACCTACTCTTTATCCATTACAACATGTCGGTACACGACAACAATAATGCCGTCAGAGTATACATCTATAAAAAATAAAACTGTTCATCGTTTGCTAATTGAAAAGATGCGCATTTTATCTCTATGCTGACTTCGACGAATCTTGTTCACCAAACAGCATCATTTTGGTATTCAAAGATAAAATAATGACCATGTGATCAGAAAAAAATATTTTCACTTTCGACTTGTTATCTTCAAGGTCTCAAGTTATGCTTGTATCTGATATTTTCGTTTGAGATGGAAGGGGAAGAAAAAGAGGAAACGGATTTTTTTTTTTTTGCGGTTAACCGATGTTGTGCAATAAGTTTAGCTGGTAAAGGGTTATTTTCACTGATTAGTGAAGTACTCTAAGATGCTAATATTTGACCCAAAAGTCCTCCGCAGTTCATCAAATACAAAGGAATTGTTACAAAATATGAAAGAGTAACTTTAGTTTCCATTTTTGCTTGCTTCCATGTATTTTTTGTTTGTTTGTTAGTTCTGAGAACCTTTTATCAAATAGTCGAATTCATTTAATTGATTAGTCATTCCATAATTCACAACTGATTCATTACGCATATTGGCGATACTGATTTAAAAAAATCCCTTTCGGCAAGCTTGAAGGCAAAAGTAGATTCCTTTACGTTAATGTTACAAAAGTAATGAAATACTTCATGTTGATAAATACATACATAGCCAATGACTTTATTGTTTCCACACATTGCAATATTTACGTCGTGATTCTGTTTTCATGCCATTTATATTTTTACTATATCAAGGTTTTATCATTCTACTCAAAAGGTTATGCTAGATTTATTAGTCAGTACATTGCTCAGTCAGTACATTTTTTTAATATTCCGACACATAATCATTCAACAGGTAAGAGTCATAAAGAAATAAACATCCCAGCAGTGCAAATATTCCCTACATAACATTAAGCCAGAATATCTGAAACTGTAAAAAGAAATTGACACTTGACACGAATGAAGAAAGACTCTAGATTTAAAAATTAATTTACTTATTCTATGTTACCATATAATTGTGCGAACCTTACTTTGTCATATGCTAAAATCACATGACACGAAATATTTAAACACTACTAGAATGGGCTCATTTAGAGAACTCCCTGGTTACAGAGATAATAGTCACTAAATTTTTAACATATAACAGAATAAAAATTATTAAACATTGTGAGTGGAAAATTTAATATGCGTATTTAAACCATAGCATATGAATGCAGCCATTTTGAACAGCAAATTTAGATCTCCATCGACGGTTAAAAGCAAATACTCAGGCAGAAAACCTCCAAACAATTTTAAAGTTAATTAGATAATTTTTAATATCAATAAGGAAAACGGGAACTCTTTTTTAAATATCTTTTTTGGCTATTTTATATTAAATTTATTAAACATATCTTGGTGCCACCATGTTTAGTTAAATATCAAATAAAATTAATCTGACAAATTAACTAATTATCAAACTAACTATTAATATTAACTGTTTGAATAATTAAAAATAACCATTAACTTAATTAAAATTAAATATTCAATTAATTGAGACAAAATCTTCACTAAAACATTTTTTATGTCTCATAGTATTTGCCAGCAATAGTTTGGATTTATCTTAATTTAAATAAAAGTCATTGTGGCTAAATATGTATGCGCCGTATCTCTTCCTAAACCACTGGAGTGATTTTAACCAAACTTTGCACATTTTTAATTAAGACAAGAGAAAGGTCACTCTCAACTTTCCAAAGTCCCAAAGTTAGTTAAAATTTCAGTTGATTAAAAATTAAACAATGCGTTTTTCCGCGATGTCTTTGGAAAATTTTATATCACGAAACTATTTTTACACCATATGAAATTTAAAAGAATTAGCTTTTCAGTGACAAAAATTTCGTTTCCATGCAATTTGTTTCTTTCATTTTAATAATTTTTTCAAAATTAATTTTAAACAAAATACTTAACAATATTCTTTATTGTTGAAAAAGAAGAATAATACGAAGAACTGTTGCCAGAATACATAAACAGAATTCTGGACAAATGCGAAAAGAAAATTTTAAAAGTAGACGATTAACAATTTATATCAGGACTAACATTTGATTTGATTTATTTTCATGCTTTAAATTAATACATAATTAAATTTTTAATTTAATTGTTTCAAAACATTCATTGAAGCCTTTATTTTACTTTAGTTATTATAACAGAATTTGAAGTACCTCTATAATAAATAATAATTTATGGAGAAAATCAGCTATCGGTTGTTTTTAAAAATTTTCTGGTTTAATTGATATTATTATTTTAATTAAAAACGTTTCAGATCAGAAAAGGAATATGTGTATTATAATTTTTATACAACAGCAGTTTTTGCTTTAAAAATATTAGACATGAAAGCATTTTAATCCGGAGCAAAGCCAGATACATCAGCTTGTTTAGTGTATAAAAAGTGGAAGTGAATGCGGCTGATGGAAGCTTTTCAACAAGGTGTCACATGCACAGGTTAAAACGCACTCTAAAGTAGAGAGGAAGAGGGGGGATAAAAATCACTTTTCAGCTCATAACTCTGAGTAATTCTTGCTGTCAAAAAACTTTCAATATAAAAGTAGTTCGTTATGATAAGGTGATAATTCTCCTAATTGAAATTTTCTTTCTATCTTCAATCGTAACAGAGCTTTGGGGCACCACGAGTAAGTGGATGAGAAGCCGCCGGATAAGTAAACGGGGTCTCGCTTCTCCTGGGGGGACTGAATCCTCCCCCAGTTGTAGCAAGTGTCCCCTTCAGGGCGGGGAGCGGGCCGTGGCCAGTGATGGCTACGAGGACTCCGGCCTCAGTACTCGAGCTATTGCAGCGAATATCACTCAGATTACCCGGATGCCAAGTCACGGGGGTGATTCATTTTATTGTCTGGTCAACAAACGAGAATAGCAGTCTTTAAATCTCCTACCCCTAATCAGTGGTTTCAATTTTCAGCAGTGAATTTTATAATGATGAGAAATTACCTCCACTGGTGCAAAGTAAAACTGAATTCCCCCCAAGTCCTATTATGCTGCCTCATCGTGGCGGGGGTGGTGGCCCTGTGTGGAATGGGCGATGTACGTCTGGAGTTTTTTCTCCTGGCAGGGTCATCCAAGGCGTGAAGGCCATTCCATTATACCCAGCTAAAGCATAAAGGCAATGGACAAAGTCAGACTTCTTTCCTCGGGCGTCCAAGGTCTGAGCTGCTCTCTCCTCCTTTACCATGAATCGTTTACCTATAGTGTTGGATTTTCTGTGGGCGAGCGGACTCTTGGACTTGGTCTAGCTAAGGACTGGATCAAGTGGAATAAGAAACAACAACAACAAACCTGAATTACGGCATCTGAAATTTTGTTTTATAGAAACTTCTGATATTATTCTGCTACCCACACACCACTGAACAATAATCTTTCTTCTACTAACTCCCAAATAATATATTAATTGAATTTTACTAAATAAATTGTCTACTTCACTGATCACTGAATATTCCTGCTCTCCGTATTATCACATATATCCACCTGAAATTTTACTTTTCCATAAATACAGAAAATTGCAAAGCCAAGAAGATTTTTTTGTATAATTAAATAACAGCGCACAAATGTTATTTAAAATCAAATTTTCTTAATATGATATTATTTAAAGCTGATTCGGCAAGTTATTATATTTACCTATAATATGAACACAATAACATAGGCTGCAGAAAAAGTGGAAATAAATGAAATAACTAAAGATATGAAAAAAGGAACAGTGTTCTTCTACACTAAAGTGAAGAAAGCTGGGATTATTCTTTTCCCCTCCATTACTGTTCTGTTATCTCTGTCGCATGATTGTGATATCAAACATTATAACAAGACAATTAGTTCGAAATCTACCAATCATTATTTCACTGCAACAAGATGTGAACTATTGTGGAGTGCTCTCCTATGTAAGCAAATGCAGAATTTGTTGCACAGATTCAGAAAAAAAAAGAAGTGGTGCTTTCAAATGTTCTAAGATTCTTAATTTCAGACATTCGAAAGGTATAATAACCGATAAAGATGAAATAACTAAAGATATGAAAAAAAGGAACAGTTTTCCTCTACACTAAAGTGAAGAAAACTGGGATTTTTCCCTTCCCGGCCGTTATTGTTCTGTTATCTCTGTCGCGTGATTGTGTAATCAAACATTATAACAAGACAATAAGTTCGAAATCTATCAAACATTATTTTACTGCAATAAGATGTGAACTCTTGTGGAGTGCTCTCCTGTGTGAACAAATGCAGAATTTGTTGCGCAGATTTAGAAAACGATAGAATGCTCAAATGTTCTAAGATTCTTAAATTCAGCCATTCGAAAGGTGTAACCGCCGATAAAGATCGCTGACTGGACGTTTCTGAAGCTAAAAATAATGTAAAATATGGAAAGTATTTGCTTCGTTAAATTTTAATTTTATGTATAATTCGATAACATTGTTTTTTCTAAGTTGCTTCTGATATGAGGGGTATCCCTTTTTTAAAAAACGCTACACAATGTGTGGTTTTGCGAACAAGTCAAAAATCAACAATTGATATTTTAAATAATTATGATTCATAAACAAAGTTGTCATTTCAAATAAAGTAATTCCAAATTATTAGACTTGTAAATTTTCAAGTCTTCGTATTTTTAAATCTTAGTTTTATCTGAACGTTGAAACTAAGCATTGCAATTCCCAGTGACATTCTTTAACATTCAATCATAAAATTAAATGTTCCGAACCAATTCCGTGCATGTAGCGCATGGATCTTTTAAGTAAGGACAGGTAGCTAATGTTTATAATTACGTAATTGCATTAGGAAAAATTTATTTAAAAATGTAAAAATGATAAGACGCTTAAATATTCTGAAAACTGTTAGAAAACTTAAATTGATTAAACTTCCAAAATTTAATCGCTTTTTCATACTTTTAAAATTTTCATAATCTAAAAAAATCTACAGTTTACATAAATCAGGTTTTGGCTACGTCAGCTTGCCTTTCCACAAAATAAAGATCAAAATTTGTAATATTCTGAATTTAAAAAAACTATAACTACAAGTGTCATGTGACCACGTAATATTAAACACTTTTCAAAGATTTCTGAACTTGTTCTATCAGTTTTGCTAGAAATATGAACATCATCAATAATTTTACACCTCTACATTCGCAAAATCACATATTGTGGAGTATAAGCATCAGATTTTATATATTTGTTAAATACAAAACTATAACCATATGCTTAGTATTTAGATTAATGTAAACTACATAAAAACACTTTGCACTTTATTGTTCATCAGATTGACACAAAAATATGCATTTTAATTCATAGTACGATATAGGGGAGTGTAGGGTGAAACGGGATGCTTTGATTTTGGCGTTATTTCTTTCTAGTGAACAAATATTGAATTATTCGCCACTAGGGGGAAAAAAAGAATGGTCATAGTTTCCATTTTGTTGTTGTAAAATTCACTTCTATTTCCTTTCTTATGACCTCTGCACTCGGTGTAAAACGAGATACTTCTTGTGTTGTAAAACGGGTTACTAGGGGAAGCTACGGATACCCGACTGAAGAGGATTTTCCTAGGTTGTGAGATAGTTAGTAGTTTGTGAGGGCCATTCCTATTTGACATTTGCGTCAAACGATCTGATGGAAATCACAGGGCCGGCCCGAACAAAAGCGGGGCCTGGTGCAAAGTTGATTTGTGGGGCCTTGAAACTAATTTTGTAAAACAAAATAATAATTGATTACTTTTTGCTATTTATTACATTCTACAAATTGGTATATTAGGGACTTAAGGAATACGCGAAAAAGATAAATAATTAAATTATTTGATTTATGAACGATTTTGAAGGTGATTAAAATGTTTATATAAAAAATAAAAAAATTCAAAATAATAAAAAAAAAGTTAGTTGAATTTGAATATAGTTCAGATAAATTATTTTTTAAAATATATATTATAATATTGTGACCCTGTTATGCAAAATTCAATAACCAAACTTAATAAAAATTCAAATGAAGTTTAATTTTGATTGATTGGATTTAGGATTTCTTTTTCATGTGAATAGTATATTCACGAAGAACATTCGAAGCTAGAGAAAATTGTGATACTTGATATCTCACAAATTTCACACTTTCGAAGAGATATTCCCACGCTGTTTCTGACAGCGATTTTGGAGTAAGATATCTAAGAGGCCTTTTTAATATATCCCAGCACATTACAGAACTTGCAAAAATATTATTTATGCCTTCTTAAGTAACAAAAAATGAATTTGCAGAGAAGATGATTTTGAAATGTTTCTAAGAACAAAATTCAAATTATGACTTCTGCAGAGCGTATACTGTGCTTTGGAATTCTTTGCAGGATAAGTACTTTTGGAACCTTTATGTAAAATCTCACATATTAGATCCACTATAGCTAGGGTTAACATATTTTTTGGTTGAAACTTGGATACGTAGGGGGGGGGAGGGTTCCCCCCCCAAATTCTAAAAGCTGCCTGCCAACCACCTTCTTTCATAACACTAGCAAAGAGTTTGAGGAATGGGGGAAGAAATAAGACATAAGAATGCAAAGAATATAAATATTTATTAATATTCGGTAATTCAAAATTGCATTAACGAAAAACAGAATTCAACAAAACAGCCAAAATTCTTAATTTTCAGTTCGAACTGGTGCACGGATAAGCAGACTGATCCACGTTTTCATCAACCATGGATGCAAACAATAAATTTTCTTTCATTGGCAGTGTGAGGTCTTCCCTTGATGTGAAGTTCCCACAGGAAAAGACTACCTACGAACCTTTTAGGACTAGAAGAGAAAGAGCCGCGATGTTATCTAGAGACATAAAACTGCAAACGACCTTGCGCAACCGCCGGGCAAAAAGACCGCACGTAGAGTTGACCACCCCAGAGACCGTCAAAGGAACTCTTAAAGTTCCGACCCTCTGCCAATGATCAGATGAGAAAGGAAGCGAGGCTGGTGGTTGGAGGCTGCGGTCAGCAACCCGACAAATCCCTGAGACTTAACCTTTCAGCCACGCCTCATAGGGGCTCAGCGAAGGAGTTTAAGGTTTGGAGAAGGGAGAGGATTGAGAGAGAATTGATTTAGAGATTGATTCGAGACTCGATTCTCGAGATCGGAGAAGATTGAGAAGTCAGATCTCGGCTCGAGATTCTGCACTTGTACGGGCATTCTTAGACCCCGTGGAATTGAAGCCAACCATTGGCTAGATAGCTCCTTTGGAGAGCAGCAACGCATTAGAGCATTCCTTTAGGGAATTGCTAGAAGATGGTGAGCGTCGAATACCTCACTGACAATTACCGACTTGGTAACTCGTATAACCCTTTGGTGGTTACTTTGATTAATTGAGCGTCGATTACCTAATTTCCTCTTCCGGCCTTCGAACTTACAAAACTCACCCTGAGTTAGAACTATTTACTGAACTTTGTCAGTTGCCGAATCGATAGCTTATCGATTGTTACGAGAACTCACCACTGATAACTGCGATTAATTCCAGTTGTGAACATTTTTTGACTCTCGCGATATCATCCGGAGTTATGCTAATTATTTGAATGAATTTCTTTATGTGTAAATTATTGTATAAACTACATTAATCAAGAAACATAATTAAATAATAATGTGCTGTATTGCTTTGTCTTGTTGTTCTCTGATCGGACCCGGTATCACTGGGTTAAGACCTTACAGCAGAATGACGTTTTCTCTCTTTTGCGAAAACGCTCTTTATTACAACCAAATTTTTCTCTCGCCACATTCACTGGCGTAAATCTGGACATTATTCTGGACGTGAGTTTCAAATCCGGACGTATGGTAACCCTAGTTAAAGTACTACCGTCCACACAGTTCTTTTTATAATAGGCTGCTCTGATAAATATAAAATTGAAGCCACCATTCGTTCATAAACAAATTTTACACAGTACGTTTCGTGTATAGTTATTTTTTTCATGTTCTCTGTCATAGTGTTTCCCAGTTTGAAATTCTTTTTGAGTTTTAAATGATATTCTGATCTTTCATAACTTTGTAATCGCGAACTTGAATGGAACTCAGTTATTTAGTCCAATTAAACACGAAGAAGGTATTTGAAGAGTGCCACAATGTGACATCTTTGTATTTTCATGAGAGTGACCATACCAGGATCATTGATATAGACATTTCGTTTTCTGTTGATCCTGCTGAAGCTGTGACTTCGGACTATTTCATCTAGTTCTTTATTCGGCGCAGATAAAAAAAAATCCACCGTCTATAGGATTCCCTCTGCTTCATAATTCCCATTTTTCAGTTTTCTTATAATGAATTTAATCTTTATTAAAACGAAAGCTGTCTTCATAGAACTGTTTTCGAGGATGTCATACTGCCCAATTTGATGTCCGCGATTTTGATTTTTCAATAATTGTTAATTATATGTTTCTTCAGCTTATTGCATTTTCGGTTTTTAAAAATTTTGCAAGGGAGTTCCTCTCGTTTTCAGCAATTTTTTTCATATTTTTTTCTGAAATTTATCAGATCCACACATATATTTCGTTCCAGATCTCTAGTCATGTTTCTATATTGTCCAAAAATAAAATTAAAAAATTAAGACCAGTCTTTTTAGCAGCATGGTTACAATGAAACATCAATGATAGTAATGAAATATATTATTTAGAAAATTTCAATAATATATTATATGAAACATTTGTCTTCCCTTTAAATACGAATACTTTATTTATTTTCCCACCTAGTGATGAAAGTGTATGATGTACTGTCAGTTGTTACAACGCAAGTATAATGAAACACATTGATTTTACATTTCTCATTCTGTTTTGACTATGTAGTGAGATTCAAATCTCCTAACCTTGCCTTTCATTGGTCGACGCTAAATGTGCATAAATCGCGTCATTGTATTTAAATGGATATATATTTGGATTAAAATAAAAATAAGAAGGCATTTCTAATTTGCAAAATCGGGCAGATGCGCGGGGCCTTGTGCGGTCGCACCGTTCGCACCTCCTTCCGGCCGGCCCTGGGAAAGCATTTACAACAGTTAGAAGAAAACAGAAAATGAAAAAAAATGTCATTAAAGAGAAAATTGTTTTGTGGTGACTCAAAAAACAGAAAAAGAAAACCTCAAAACAAAACAATGAAAAACAGAAGAGTACGAAGAATCAATACTGCAAAGCTGTCTTATAAAAAAACCTAAATGAGTCCACTAAAGCTGCAGTGCAGCGGAGAATAAAGACAACTACGTTATGTGAATTATTACTATTCTTAATTACTTATTACTATTCTTAAACTAATTGTCTTTATTCTTAAATTGTCAACTACGGTAACTATTGTTAAATCTTAAAACATTGTCATTATTCTTCAGGGCGAATCTAGGATTCGGGTCGGGGGGGGGGGGGGGGGGGGTCATAAAAACTTTGTATCGTCGTGATGAATGTCAAACCTCAAGGCTAAAGTAAACCAAAACTCTAACTTTACAGATTTTACTCACCTGACAATAAAAATCATGAAAACAATACAATACTTTCGATAATTTAATAAAAATTACATTGAAATAACTAGCCAAAAAATGTCTCTGAGCTATAAGTACAAGTGGAATGACTACAAAAGTAGGAGAAGTTTCGAGCCTGTCAAGCCCGAAAGTAATGTTGAAGCGTTTTTATTATTTTTTTAAAGAGGGAAATTAAGAAAAAACATTTGTAATG
The DNA here is from genome assembly GCA_013235015.1 of Araneus ventricosus. Classification (NCBI taxonomy): domain Eukaryota; kingdom Metazoa; phylum Arthropoda; class Arachnida; order Araneae; family Araneidae; genus Araneus; species Araneus ventricosus. The sequence goes on along the minus strand of BGPR01000092.1, from coordinate 304,535 downwards.
ATATTAAATAAAATCAAGAATTCTATCTTGGCTCTGGGGAGGGGCTGTATCCCGATAACCCCCCCTGGATTCGCCACTGTTATTCTTAAATTGTTAACTATTGTGTACCTATTGATAAATCTTTAAAAAATTCTCTTTATTCTTAAATTGTCAACTATTGTAATTATTGTTAAATCTTAGAAAATTGTTTTATTCTTAAATTGTCACATAAAATAAAAAATATGCTACTTTACCACTGAAAATCTAGTTTTCCCTAATTTCCCATAGAGTTAACATGTATATCCCGTTTTACCCCACTAGTGGATACTTTGACTTTTTCTACAAAAAATCATTATTAAAAAAAGTAATGAAACTGTAACTTTTCCTGGAAGATATATTAAACTCTGATAAATAAAAAATATTTTAGTAAAATTTGACAAGCTTTATGTCGATTAGTTTAGCTCCATCAGGCCTTCAAACCTTAGGCATCACGTTTTACCCAACTTTCCCCTACATGTTTATATAACATTACGAAATTGAGTTTATATAACATTACGTGTTGTTTCCTTTGAATCAATGGCGCCTCTAGGCTACAGCCCAATTAGCCCATTGGATAAGACAGACCTGTGGTTACTTGTAAAATATTTGATAAAATCATGAAGAAAATAAGAACATTAATCAAGTAAACTAAAATGAAGATTCTTTGTATATATATTGGAGAGTCAGAAAAACTTAAAGAAATCAACAATTTGAAACAGACATAATGAAAGTGGCTCCCTATAGAAGTGCTTACAGATCGTTGGACCCAGAACAACCAAATTTGCCACATTCATATTTTGAAGGGTGGGAATTTGCACCTCAAAGCGATTATTTTGATATTTTAATTAATTAAAAACTAAGCTGAATTTTGCCATTTTTCTGAGACAGCTTTCGTAATTATCATAGAACAAAAATAATTTTTACATTATCTCAAAATTAAAAAATATATATATTTTTAGATGATACTAATTGAGAAGCTGTACTACTTTTTCAATAACTTTAATAATTTTATAAAGTTATATAGATTGCATATAAAACTATTTAATTATATTTTACTACAGTATTTTTCATTGTTGTAATGAAAATCAAATAGTTTTAACTGTTGCTACAATTTTTTTTATCCTGTATTTTTTTTCCATTGCTGATAACGGAATGATGAATATTCGGCTTATTTTTATTTATTTATTTAAAAATTTTGTACGTTTATTTCTAAAGAATGCTTTAAATATTTTTTTTGAATTTTGAGGTAATTACAATCAACATCTAACCTCAGAAATAAGAAATGATCAATATTTTTATAGTTCCTTCATTTTTGAACACTGCTGCCTTTTCCGGTAATATAATTGGTTTTACAAGAATATATTATCTCTCTTTCAACTGAAAGTTTTTCTTTCTTACTGTAGTACGCTGAAATCTTTTTTATTCAATCAGTAAACTAAAATATAACGTAAACTATGAAAAATATTCGATAGCACATACAAACTTTGATGCTGAATGATTCTACTCACTATCCATATCTTTGTATGAACCTGTTTCAAGTCCCTATAAGTGATTGGATTAGTTCAAGTTTAAATCACTTAGCCATCTCAAATTAAAGCTCAAACATTAGGTGAGATGTCAGAGAATCAGGGAGGCACATGGCAAAATGAACAAAACAGGTGTGAAACTTCTGAAATAGTACGAATAAAACGTCTATCGATATTTGAAAATTTTAATAAAGCTTTGTTGGGGAACCAATAAAATATATTAAGATCAAAGATTTAATTGAAATTTTTCGCGAGCATTTTTCTCAGTGACCCAAATGGTCGCCAAAAGCGACTAGTTTGTCTGAGCCAAGATCATTGTATTTGATTCTTATATGTTTGGTAATTTGTAAGTATTCTCCACTATTCTATATATGACATTTGCTTGGTGGTCCATATTTTTACTATTATTTCACGTGTCTAAAACATTGCAAACATTGGCTTATATTATAAGTCGCCTTTTACTTCTAATGCAGCATGCGTTAAATCAAATGTGCTGTCAGTGGCGAATCCGGGGGGGGGGGGGGGCGGGCGGCAGGCCCCCAGAGCTAAAAAAATTCTAGATTTTTTTTAAAATCACTACAACTGTTTGTTCTTAATTTTCATTTTTAAAAAATAAAAAAAAATTGTGACAACATTGCTTTCTGGCTTGACAGGCTCGAAAATTTTCCTACTTTTCTAGTCATTCCACTTGTACTTGTAGCGTTGACGGTGTCAAAGACATTTTTTGGCTAGTTATCTCATTGTATTTTTTTATTAAATTATCGAAAGTATTGTATTGTTCTTTATGATTCTTATTGTCAGATGAGTAAAGTCTGTAAAGTTAAAGTGTTTTGGTTTATATAAGCCATGAGGTTTGACATTCGTCACTACGATACATTTTTATGACCTCAGCCCCCCCTCCCCGACGCGAACCCTGGATTCGCCACTGTGTACTGTACGTGTACATGAAAGAGCTCACTGATTTACCTGAAGCAAGGAAGAGATAAAACTTAAAATTAGTATCATGCGAATTTGTAAGATTATTTCATTCGTTACCTTTAGTTTGCATGTTTTTAATTATATCTTAACCAAGTTCCCTTTTATTTTTTCATGAAGCCGCGAGATGAATTTAAAAACAATAATGAAGATTTTGCAGAAGAGCTTCAAGAAACAAAAAGGCAGCTTGCTGAAGGTGACAGACAAATTGAGGAACAGCAAGCACAACTGGAAGCCGAAGAGCTGGTGAGTATCTATTTTTTGAAATTCATCTTCCCAACGAATAATAATTATAATAATTAATTATTAATAATGTTATATACTAGCAGTACGTGCACGGCGTTGTCCGTGGAATCAGGACTTCAACAAAATAATAAAAAAAAACGCCCACAATGACATGAAAAAGTTTTGAAAACAAAATCAAAACAAAAGATACACATTATTGATTTTCCCGCTTATTTGTTGTCGCGATAATGACATTTTAACTGTAGAAAAACAGTACAGAGTACGTTAGTCCAAAACAATATTACAAAATTGCAACGTGAAAATCATTATTATACAGCAACCAAAATATGCGAGACAAATAAACACTTTAAGATACTTCTTCTTCTTCACACTACGGACAGCCCCGCTTTTGAGATCGTGTGATCTCTTTTCGCAGTTTAGGTGGCTGCCCGTAGAAAAAAGCGATCAACCTACCCCGCCCCACTGGGCACACAGGGCCCCGCACCAGAAAGCCGTCCCCCGAACGACTTTATTTAGAAAGCATTATTACAACAATCAAAGTAACTATTAGGTATTACAATAAAAGATTATTATTTAAAACACATGGGGTACAAAGCTGTGTCTAGATGCGGGTCTCCGACAGAATTGAGACCCGTTCTTGATTATATGTATACATGATGCATGTTATCGGCATTAAAAGAACACTGATAGAGAAAGATTTCTAAATGCTAGTTGTGACATTAACATTTTTACAATTACTGGAATTTGCATTATTATTTCAATGTTATTGCAATTGGGTGAAAATTGGTTGGTACCATTTTGATAAGATCATTAAACACCAATTGTTGAGATTATACTCTATGTATAGGAAAGAGGTCAATGCCCCTTACCAAAGGGAGGCTAATAGGAGATAACAGACCAATTGGGGATAACAGGCCTATCCCATTTCCTCGATAACTAAGGTATTATTATTGTTAATAATTGTTTGATGGTTACAGCAATGGTGATATCATTCAGACCGAACATTTGTAGAGGTTATACTGGATGTGTCTCAAAGAACATATATCTTATGGGAGACCAAGTGCATTTGAAAAACAAGTTGAGATATGCATTACAAAATATGATGCCAATCGATGAAATATAAGGTAGTATTTACAAATATAGAATAGTTTCTGTTAACAATTGCACACAATAATTTTCTTTTACAGACCTGCATTCGCTGATGCTTGTTGTCGGCATTAACTGAACATTGATGGAAAAGATTTTGAATACTAATTATGACAATTACACTTTAACAAATGTTAAAGTTGCATTATTAATTACTATTTTGACTAAAACAGTTATTCCGGTACTCCGTTACATCGATGATTATTGAGATTATGCTCTAATGCCCCTTCCAAAGAGAGGCTAAAAGGAGATAATAAACCTGTTGGGAATTGCATACCTTTTCCCGTTCCTCGAATAATAAGGTTAATTATGGCTAAAAATTATTCACAGCAATGTTAATAACATTCAATCGGTCGTCATTCAGTTGAAGTTTATGACGTCACCTGCGCTCTTCACCGTCAGCCAATGAAATTTCCAGCAACGTTCCGGAAAAGTGTCGCGGGAGGTATCTCGCTAGATAAAAATATCTTTCAACTGATTATGAAAAAATTAATTAAAAAAAAAACGGAAAAAAGATATTTTAACCGTTCTTGTTTTAAATCCGATAGAACCGTTTCAGCTTTAAGCTGAAAAAAAAAATTGAAAATAATAGTTTTATTAGAACGTCGGATGCAGCAAATTTAAAAACAAAAATAAAACTTCGATTGTAAAACTATTTTTTTAAAAATTTCTAAAAATTCAGCAAATTACGTTTGAAGCTCAGAACAAATTTCATTCGAAACAAAATTGTTTATTCTATCCGATGGTGCATCGATTGTTTTTCAATATCATTAGAAAAGATACTACAGCCGTAAACGTTCCGAAAATGACCCAAAACAACACAAAACATTAAATAAAAAATTTCCTAGATTGAATTTTAAAAATCCGGCTTCGAGGTGCATTGAGTCACCATTCAGACTACCTGTGTGCCAAATTTCAAGGCTGTAAGCGCGATAGATTCGCATGGACATCGCACTCTCTCACACACAAAAACATTGCCTTTTGTTAGTATAGATTATTATTAATATTATTATAATATTATACATTATTATAATTAATAATTTTATTAAGGAAGGCTATAAAGGTTCGAACGATTATAGCAACACTTAACTTCTTTTCATTTTCCAAAAATAGGCCAGCTCAGGTGTCGTCCTCGTCATCTGACCGTGGTTCAAAATTACGAGGTCCGTCCCAAAATAGCCCTCGTGTTGCTTCAAAACGGGTTGTTAATATAACTAAACTAACTCGGGTAAACTTTTAGAGTTGCTCATAAATTTCGTTGAAAATGAAGGTGCGGAGAATATCAGGTGGTTTTACTGATTACTTCGTGAATCATAAACGGTGCCTATTCATGTGTCATCATAAAGAGCATAACTGAATAACTGAAGTCGTTTTCTTAAATCTATCTAAAAACTGTTTTGTCATGGTACAGAAAATAAGTCTTTTTTCGCTATTGGGCACACGTGCAAACGGAACCACGCTCTGAACGCGGGAGTTTTACTGTATATTTTGACACATATGCAATAGTTTATAATTTGTATTACGTTTTGATATAGGCTGATGGAGGTGGAGTCAGGAGACGCAGGGAAGCTCCAAAAAGGATTGATTACAGACAAGCATTGGAGCGACTCGGAAATTTCGTTGGCAATGAACTGGGCAATGGACGTGCGCCACGACCAAGCCGAGACGTCAAAAATGGATAAAACTGAGAGAAAAGAGACCATTCAAATACTCAATGAGCTCAGAGAAAAACTTGATACAGTCTGTGTCGGTGCAAATTGTGGAAAAGCTATTGGAAATGGTGGGCAAATTTTAGGTGCCGGCGGTGCTATAATTGGAGTTGTTATGTCTTTTTATGGACTACCTTCAGGCCCAGATATTACAAATATTGGAAGCCTGGTACACCATGGAGGTAAACAACTATATTTTAAATCGTCACATTTTCACTTTTTCTAATTATTAATGTGTGAAAAGGTTATTAGTCCGCGCAGCACATCAGCATGATTATTTTTATTGTTTGTAAATGCTGTTACTTAAGAGTTTCGTGTGGTGATGTATTAAATTATGATTAGGCAAGTATTTTATTTTATTTTCCCACGTCGACCTACTCACCAGAAGGTGTAGAGCGACTACACGTCGACGGGGGGAAGTTCACCCAGCTGAAATACAGCCCGTGGGATCAACAGTGGCCAGCAATTTGACACAAATAAATACATACATCCTCTTCATTTAGTGGGAAATACTACTTTCTACATAATATAATTCAAGTGCAGTAAAAGCAAACCTATCAAACAAAATCAAACGCACATACAATTTACAACGCACAAACACTCAAACACTCTCACACGCACAATTTACAACGCACAAACACTCACACACACACAATTTACAACTCACAAACACTCACTCACACACAATTTACAACGCACAAACACTCACACACACACAATTGACAAC
>BGPR01000092.1:287725-298088 GCA_013235015.1 Araneus ventricosus | reverse complement strand
ACGCACAAACACTCACACACACACAATTTACAACGCACAAACACTCACACACACACAATTTACAACGCACAAACACTCAAACACTCTCACACACGCAATTTACAACGCATAAATACACACACAAAAACAGCACCAACAAAAAAGGTAAATATTAAAAAAAAACTGATAAAAGAACCCCCGAGACAAATCGAGGGTAAACATAGCAGAACAAAAATAAATCTTTGCATAATGCAAGCCAGTACAATATACACAAGCAGCGAGTACAATTCAATTCGAGTACAGCTGCACAATACAATTCAATAATCCTACAATGAAGAAGCACTCAACGTAATATATGTTATGGTCAATGTGGATAACCGGTTATTATGCATAATAACCAAGTAGGCCTGTTAAAGTGGATAAGTTATGCGAATTTATCACATTAACCGCTTATTATGCGCAATTACCAATGAAGTTCAGTCAATGTGATTATTTTCAACGGAGTAGCTTTAGACTCCTCTAACATCCTCTAAAGTTGGACTTAAAATTTAAAAATTTATTTTTAATTAAATGTTTTTAAATAGACTTTTGATTTATTTAATTTATTTAGTGATTTTATATTTCTCCGATTATATAATTGAGCCAGTGGGGGAAAAACACGATCCACCCAGCATTATTCTGCCATCGCTCATCGGAAATTAAAACAAAAGGTATCAAATTTCAGGAAATAACGTCTACTAAACGATTTTATATCTAAAAATTTCATTTACCTAAAAAAATACATCGTCTACATATCCATAATTGCACTAACTTTAAAATTTACAATGGCAACACCCATTTTGTTTGAATGTATTTCAAAAATGCATCAAAAGTTATGCTCGGATACCGAATTTTAAGATTCAAACTTGATTTGTTTCGAAATTATAATCAAATAAAATTTTGAGTATCTAATGTTAAAGTAAAATTTCTAATTTTTGTTGCTATCTTGAGATATTAAATAGCTATTGACCTAGAACTTTTTCGATGTACTAGTATGAAGTAGCATACACATTCTAGACCTACAATTTTGATTTTAAAATAATTTTGAATACAGGAAATATTTTATTAACTTTGATGTTTAAAAATGTTTGAATGGCAATACCCCCAAATTTTAACAGTAATCGATGCAGAAGGCTATTTAATACGCCCTAGCATAATTTCAGCTTATTCAAAAAAGCGGTTCTTAAGTTACATTAAATTTTCTATTTTCTCTGTAAAATGATGCACTTAGGGGAGGCGTCGATATATTTAAAAAACGTAACATCTTTCTTTCATTTAGTAATGTAGAATCAAAATCATATTTTTTTGAGAAAATTTCATTTTTGTAGAATTTTGTAATGCATCTAGTATTTATCGATTGAAAAAAATGCATTGTAACTTTTAAGATGACGTTTAAAGAGCGAAAAAAGTTAAAATTCTTCCACCGACATTTAAACGCAAGCAGCGAGCTTCACTATCTAAATATGGAGACGACCCCTTTTATATCGCTAACACAAAATGTCGAATATCTTCCGATCTTTTAATGGTAAATTAACCAAAATTGATATCTTGGCGGTATTTTTTGGTGAGAAATTGATTTATGTCATCAAAAATGGGTGTTGCTACTGGAAATTTTGAATTTATTGGAATTATAAATATGAAGACGATCCCGTTTGTAATTTTTAGAGGAATCGTTTAATAGACGTTATTTATTGAAATTTGGTACTTTTTTTTTAAATTTCCGATGAACTATAGCTGGGTGGTTCGTTTTTTTTTTCTGCGCGACTATACAATGAAACAAGACATAAACACAAGAACCTAAAACCCGAACAAGATCCAAAGAACAAAATAAATAAATAAAAGCAGAAGCCCAACTAAGCTCGTTTTAGTTCCTCACAAATACTACCTGAACTATCAAAAATTCTCTTAAACCTACTAATAGAGCAGCTATTGTTACATACTTTGATGATCCAATCAGCTTTATCCGATTGGTCAAGTATGGATGGGTCACTCTATATGATACATACGTAAATACCATTAGAGAGAAGTGATTCCAGATGGTCTTTGATCTGGGAAAATAAAGGGTCTATGAACAGAATAAAAAAAAAATTAGAAGGTTTTGGTATATAATTTTTGCCTAGTCTGATTAGGTGGAAAAACTGTAAAAAGCGTTAAAAAATAATGCATACATTTTAGTTGTTGTAACTACTATAACTTGAAGTTTAATCCTTTTTGGAGAAATGATTATCAACCAAACTACTAGGGTAAGTCATTAAATAAGTCACAAACGATACTAAAAAAATAATTACCACGATAATCACTTGGAAACAATTTTATTTTTCGCCACAATCTCCACCAATGTTGATGCACTTATCCCATCGTTTTATCAGTGCCCCAATTCCAGCTGCATAAAATGCTTTGGGTTGCTGTCTCATCCACGGTAGGACTTCGTGTTGAACGTCGTCATCATCTGCAAAGTGTTTGCCTCTAAAATGTTGTTTTAGTGGACCGAACAGATGAAAAATATGGATGGTCAGTGCTACAGCATCCATCTTACAGCCCAGACTTAGCCCCAAGCGATTTTCATCTGTTTGGCCCACTAAAACAACATCTTGGAAGGAAACACTTTGCAGATGATGACGATGTTCAACACGAAGTCCTGCTGTGGTTGATACAGTAATCCAAAGACTTTTATGCAGCTGGAATTGGGGCACTGATAAAACGATGGAATAAGTGCATCAACATTGGTGGAGATTATGTTGAACAATAAAATTGTTTCCAAGTGATTATCATGGTAAATTATTTTTTCCGTATCTTTTGTGACTTACTTAATGACTTACCCTCGTATTATGCCTGTTGGAAATCTGGTATATTATTAAAGTATATAAATTTAAATCATTTTTATTGTTTGAATTGCTGACTGTAGGTTCAAATTTATCACGGCAAAATTATCTTTGGACTCCTAACGCCTTAGACGAAAAATGTTCTAACTAAAGATGTCTGTTTTTAAAAGCCATAAAAACAAAATTAAGGAAATATAAAGCCCACAAAGCATATTTTTTTGTTGCAATATCATAAGTATAAAAGGAAATTCAACGTACTGTTGACTGAGAAGGAACAAGATTTCAAACACGTGTAGTATAAGTGATGCGAATATTTAATGGAGTTAAAAAAAGCACCCGTTCGGTTCCTATCAATAGAAAACATCCATTTAGAAAAAAATCTGCTTGTTTCAAAGCTTATATATCATACCAGATTTAAAGAGGACTAAGAAACAATTTTTCAATTAACCCTTTGAACGGCAAAAATATTTCAGCTGAATGCTTTGAAAACGGCCTCTCTGTAGCTAACTGGTGAACGCAAATGTTTCGGAGCCGGTTTTCGGGTAATAAACAGAGAGCAGCTTTCTACGCCGGAGCCGGTTTAAGAGTAATAATCGAAGAACGACTTTCTGTGACGGAGCCGGTTTTAGAATAGTCATCAGAGAGCGACTTTCTACGTTTCAGCCGGTTGAAGGGTTAAGGTTAAAGCAAACGAAACTAATTAACCGAAACTGAAATAACAAAACGAATTTCAAAATTGAGCGAAGTATATGATAATATCAACAAAATACCAAGACCGACTATAACTATATTAAGTTTAGTGGCCAATAATTAGGGAATGGCCTGCATACCAAGCTACTGAATAATCGATTGAAATGAGTGAACTGAAAAAAAATCATCCACATGTCTTTTTCAGGTACCCTCATCGACAATGCCTCGAAAGCAATTGAATCACGTTGTTTTGAAAAATACTTGAAGAAAGTTGCAGCAGTTCTGAATGAAGACAAAAAGATTTCTCAGCCTTTGGAAAAATGGTTGGAATATATGATGGAACTAGACCCTAGTGTAAAAGCGATCTTTGGAGTGAGCCCTGCCTCTGGAAAGTGGAACATTGTCGCGAAAGTATGCATGGAATTTGGCCAGCTTGCCAAATCTGGAATCGGTATAAATAAAGTTCTGAATCTCATGAATCAAGGAAAATATTCAATACACATCGGGAATGATGTCCAAATCGCAGCATTAGAGAAGTTATACGACTCTATGTCTGCTTCTCCTTTGCTTGCAGACAAGATACGTTCTACTCTTTCTGTTTCGAACGTAACGCCTGAACACGTTAAGAGATTGATACAAATCCTTAAAGCAGGGTGTAGTTGTCAGGAAATGTATAGTTCTTTATTTTGTTCAAAACTTCAAGGTGGTCTTAATCCTGAAATTACAACTGCGTGGGAAATTTCATCTTTTGGTGGTTTTCGGGCAATAAGCCTGGCATATAGTTACGTTTCCCTCGTGGATGCGGCAAGCATCATTAGGCGTGGTGGATCTCGGCACAGTGATGCGCTAAAAAGAATTGTAAAAGCGCTTGATGGGGAACTGAAATTAATAAAAAGTTTAAATTTTAATAAAAGATAAATTGTACTTTTTGTGCGTGATTTTGTATTTGTAATTGTAGATTTCGCATGTTATAAAATTTTTGTATGCTTTTTAATAAAGTTTGTATATCAAAATTGATCATCATTTTCCATTTTTGGCTAAAAAATTATTTTAACTATTTTTCTCTTTTTCCATTATTGTAAAAAATATTACATTGATTCAAAATTATTGTTGCATTCTATTTTTATTATCTGTATGTATCGAAATTCTAGAAGAACAGAATATATTTGTACACATAAGCAGCGGAGTAGTATAATTATTAAAAAATTGAAACGCATTGCGACCAGCTAATTTAAGATATTTATATTTAATGCGTGGATTAAAAAAATAAATTAAATTTTGATTTTCTTTCTTTTATTTTCCAGAAAATTAAAGTTTTGGCAAAATATCATAAATATAGGCTCAGTTTAGAATTCGTCTATTCAATTTACAGTAAAATGGTGCCTGTAAATTTTTGCTCGAGGTAAATGTAAGATTTCGGTGATTGATATCTTTTTTTTATTAAAAATACTGAAATTTTCGGTCAATTCATAAGTCTACCTGTCAGAAATGACATCTGCTAAAAAACTTTTACATGTTTCTCATTTGTTAAAATATAAGACATCTCAAGTTGACTGCATGAAGAAATATACCTGGTGTGTTATTTTGCCCAGATAAGTAATCCGAAATATGATCCTAATGTATTTAAACGTAAATTTACATATTTGAATAGAATTTTATTTCAAATATCAATAAACATTATTCAGTGTAATAAATTTCTATATTTAAGCTCTGACTGCGTAATGTTTTAAATGACTATTTAGTTTTAAACGCGTATTCAAATGCCGTTGAGCCAAGGGAGTTGTTATTAACATACAAAGCTTTATCAGTATTCTAAGATTAATTCTATAAAGGTACTAAGTAAACACTTTATCCTGTGAAAATCGCCGGATGCAGCAGAAAATAAACTTTCTTCCAACCCACGGAAATCGCGGGATATGCAGACAGAGGATCAAAATCGAAAATTGTCTAGTCTTATGCAACATTTTTTTTCTTTCTAATCCTTCTGATCTGAATCAGATCAGATCCTTGAGGTCGTTCGCCTTCATCACCTCCAACACGAAATCCGGTCGCTTAAGCAGGTCATCAGACACCAAGGCAACACAGTCAAGTAGGTGTTGCGGAGTGACCTCAATCATGTTGTACTCTGTGCAGATATTGAGCTTCTTAGCACCACAAGAGAATCTGAGGGTTTTTAAGTGACCGAAAGTTAAGCGAGCCAAAGATTTTCTACATTCCTAAATTGCGCCATTCTCAGTCCTTGTATCGCTCTACCTAATGCAAATTTGTGTTGTCAGAAAATCAGAAAAAAATTAGTATTATGATGTATAGTTCCACCTAATGCCAATTTATGTTATCAGAAAATCAGAAATAAATTAGTACTATGATGTACCGTTCTACCTAATGCCAATTTGTATTGTCAGAAAATCAGAAAAAAATTAGTACTATGATGTATCGCTCTACCTAATGCCAATTTGTGTTGTCAGAAAATCAGAAAAAAATTAGTACTATGATGTATCGTTCTACCTAATGCCAATTTGTATTGTCAGAAAATCAGAAAAAATTAGTATTATGATGTATTATTCGTAGTTCTACCTAATGCCAATTTATGTTATCAGAAAAAAATTAGTACAATGATGTATCGTTCTGCCTAATGCCAATTTGTGTTGTCAGAAAATCAGAAAAAAATTAGTGCTATGATGTACCGTTCTACCTAATGCCAATTTGTATTGTCAGAAAATCAGAAAAAAATTAGTACTATGATGTACCGTTCTACCTAATGCCAATTTGTGTTCTCAGAAAATCAGAAAAAAATTAGTATTATGATCAATAATAAACTTTATAGTTCGAATTTTTAGTAGAGTAAAAGTACTCATCAGATTAAGAGGAACTTATCCTCCTGCTTCACCTCCAGTTAGCCGTTAGCAGTTCAGGTTGATAGAAATGGAGATCGAGCTAGCTTATCGCTGTATTATGGCGACATATCTAGTACTTTTTTTTTCATCCCTACTATTCAAAGTGGTCCTAATCTTGAAATATAGCTGCAGGGGTGGTTTTAGTTTTTGCGTTTTTCAGTCAATAAGCCTGGCAATTAGTGCCATTTCACTTATAATGCAGCAAGTATCGTTAGGCATGCTAAATCCCAGTATGATACACTAAAACAACTTACACGTTCACTTGCTTAGGAACTGAGACGAATGGAAGATTTGTAACTTTAACAGATGATAAATTGAAGCTTTTGTGTATTCTTTTATTTTTGTAGTTTTAGCTTTAGCATGCTATAAAATTTGAGCATTCTTTTTAACAAGGCTTGTATGTCAGTATTGACCATCATTTTCAGTGAATCTTCTGTTAAAAATTAACTCATTTTAATAGTTTTTTTTTCACTGGTCCTCATAAAACTTTCTTCCTTCTTTTAATAGAAAATATTACAAAAATCCACAATTATTGCAGTATTCTATTTTTTTGGTATATGTACTAAAATTTTAGAAGAGCAGAGTAAATACGTACACATAAAAAGCGATGTGGAAGTATAATCAATTAAAAAAAGAAACGTAATTGGCAAACACCTAATTTAAACTTATAAGAATGGCATATGAAGAATGTGCAGGAACTCTATAGTGCTCAAAAAATTATTTCCGCTCATTGTGGTACAGTACTGACATCAAGTAACACTGCATATGTTTTTCCTGAAACACTAAATATGTTTTGCTTTTCAGACATGTGTACCTATAAAGTGATCGCCCATCTCTCCAAGACAAACATTAGGTTAATTGACTCATTTTTGTACCCGCAAGTGGGATTTGACAGATTGTAATTAGAAGAGTGTTTACGATATTGCCGGATAAGGAGTTCGGAGACAATTCGATTTTGCATTTCGCCAATACTTCAGAGAGTGCAGATCGCTATTAAATCCAAATATCCGAATGGAAATAGTGTTACCTTATAGGATTTTTTCTGTTCTTCTTAAATGAGTGGTTATTGTTTATGCAAGTCTTTCCTAAATTTTACAAAGTTGGGTCATTTGCCGCATTTTTGGTCTATCTACCATTACTCCTAAGCAGTTAGAGATGGTATCAGGCTATTATGGTATTTTATGCTCTACGTGACGTCTTCTATCGCACACTTTCGCTTGGAAGATCAGGTCCAAATCATCTGTAGAATCCTCTGTCAGTCCTATATGTTAATATACAATACTAGTCAAAAGTATTGCATGATTTGTAAAATCCAAAACATTTGGAGTTAATTTGAATACAATGGGGAATAATCAGAGTTGGGGAGAATCTTAGTAAGCACAATCGTTGAAATTCACATTTTACAGTGAAGATTTTGTCGCGAGCGCAATTAAGGGACAGACCAGAAATTGATGAAAACGAAAATGTATTTTGTCTTACCCCGTTTCATAGGGAGCTGATAATAATTTGAAACTTTCAACTATTGCCTTGTTTGATGTGCACAATATTTACATGCATTTTCTTAAGAATAGCACGAATATTCGGAAAATATAAAGGATCTCTTAAAAATCCCAAATTTTCCGTTCTTAAAACATTCAGACTTTTCAACCATATCATACGAAACTTATAGAATACATGACAATGCATTACAAAAGAATTAGATTAAAATTTGAAGTAAATCGTTGAATATTTGAGGAAATATGAGTATTTGTAGTAAATACTTTTTAATTACGCATGCACGAAACATATAGTAATTTTCCTTTCATAATATAAAGCCAGATATGTAAGGCTGCTTATATGAAAATCCCAGTTGAATACCGTGGAGATTTAGAAAGATGTAGGCATTGCAGCTAGCAGAATTTCTGTTGTTCACCAAGAGAAACAAAACCAAGAGGGGTTTTCCACAAATAATTATTTTTTTAGCTTGAATCTTCGAGTATTAATCGTCGAATTGCAATTTCAATTAAGTATTTAATTTCTATGTATATATGGGTTCTTAGTATATTGAACTTTCATAAAATTCAATAGTTCGAAGAATCGAGTTTTAAAAATATTGATTTGTTGAAAACCCCTCATCACTTTTCATTTTGGTTCTTTTAGAGAGCTACAGAAATTCTGCTCTCTGCACTGCCAACCTTGCCAAATCATAATGATATTCAACTGGAATTTTTATATAAGCTTCCTTAGATATCTGGTTTTCACATTACGAAATGAAAATTACGCTATGTTTCGCGCAGGTGCAGCTAAAAATTATCTACTGCAAATACTCGTATTTCGTCAAATATTCAAGACATTTACTTCAAATTTTAATATAATTCTCTTGTATTACATTGTCATGTATTCTTTCAGTTTCGCATAATTTTGTTGATAATTCTGGATGTCCGAATATTAGTGCTATTTTTACGAAAATATATGAAAATATTGCGCATAGAGAAGAAAATCATTGACGAAAGTTTCAAATGATTATCAGATTCCTATGATGCGTGGTAAGACAAAATACCTTTTCGTCTTCATCAGTTTGTGGTCAGTTCCCTAAATGTCTTCGTGACAAAATCTTCACTGTAAAATGCGATTGACCACGATCTCCTACAACTGATTGTGAACCACTGTATTCAAATTTACCCCAAATGTTTCGCATTTTACATATCTTTCAACACTTTTGAACAATTGTGAACTTAGAATTTTTTAAATATCCAGATAAAATATCGAAATTCATAAGGCAGCAGTTTTTTTTTACTTTAAGTTATATTTTCAGAATCGAGTTTGTCACGCTTCCTCTATCTGAAGGGAAATATAGATCTAGGATCTATAGAGTAAAATTGATTCAAACTGATATTTAGTTTTCGATAAAACGGACAGAATGTGGCTTTTGTTACTTTCTGTTATACCGAGAACACGAAGCTTGTTATGTTTGCTCTATACATTCAAATGGAGATTTAAGGTATCCGACTAGTTTGGTGAATTCTTTTTAAAAAAAGCGTGCAAAAAAATCTTACTGAACTTAATAACAAAAATAATCTTAAATAGTCACAATTAGAAATAAAAATTCATATAGTATCAGTAGTTTTTGAAAATAAATATTTTTTTCAAGAATTTTAATAAAAATTTCAATGTTAAGAAAAACAGCATAATTGAAAAAATATGGGACATATTTAATTTTAATTTCGCATGCGTACTTCTCAAACTATCTAGAATGTAATAGACCGCAAGATAAAAGTTATTTACATAAATAATTATTTTATGATCATTCAAAGTTGGCGTCATTGATTTTTCGCCAAAATTATCCTATGTTTCGAACTGAAAGCGACTGTAAAATATGACTAAGTAAAGCTATCATAAAATCTGCGATCTGTTACACCCTCAAAGGTTTTTTACACATGTGTACGAAATTTCGATGAATTTTAATGAATTAGTTTGGAGATCACACGTTTTTTGTGGACCAATTTTAATGAAATTTTCATTTCTCAGAAAACGCATTTAAAAAATATAATAACACTAGTTCAAATAAATATCAAGGAATAAGCATAAAAACAAAGACTGTTTTAGAATCTTAAAAGTTATGGATTTATTTTTAGATCATAAAATAGCTTTTGAATTTTTATTCGAAAATCGCTGTTTCAACCTAGTCGAATACCTTAAATGATGAACAACGGTTAGCGTTTTTCCGATTGAGGAAGAAAACAGAAGCAAACGCAATCTGATCCACAACCAGCTTATATTGACACGCTATGTACGGTAACCAGCAGAAGTGTTCTCGCCTCTACTTTTTCTCATACATCTATAGTAGGGCGCATTTTTCATTTTGCTTCGTAGAATAGTAAAGAAAATCGATTATGTATTTTTGGTCTCTTTCCAATAACTGATTAAATCTGAAATTTGATGCTGATTTGCCATTTTGGT